>JABUQX010070994.1:0-26182 GCA_015478945.1 Trachelipus rathkii
TCCTAGTGTCATTAATGAATCCAAGATTGCTGGTTTGCTTGTTCTCTAGATTCTTCCATTGATATTCATTGTGTTCTCTTCCTTCTGTTAGAAGGTATTCGAGGTGTGCATCGAAATTTATTGATATGATTGAGTTGGTGTGGGAGCCAGTGAACTGTGGCCAGCATTCCACGCGACCATTGACATGCTCTCCCTACATAGAGGGTCTGGTGTGTTGTGGGCTAAACTTGGTGTTTGTAGGTTGTTCATGTTATGTGAGCAGTGGGGTGTGATATCTAGAGTGTTGCTTTGCGGATTTAGCACCCTAAGGCACACTGCAGACATTTTTAATAATTTAATTTTTTTTTGTTTCCTTCTCGTTCGTATTTTTATGAGGGTCAGGCATCACTTCAAAGTTGATTCCAAGGAAGCTTGAATGAATCGCAATGGAATTTTTGTGTACTTTTCCCTAGGCTTACGAGTCTTGTGGGATTTGCTATGCTTTGTCTTTATCAAGGTCTTCTCATGGAGCCACATCTTTTACTGTGACTGATGTTAAGGTATGCTTGTTTTGAAGTGATGTGGTCATTTTTTGGCTTGTTTTCATAGGCTTGATGTAGCGTAAGCATGGTGTCTTTTTAAGCTTTGCCCTTACGATTACCATTAAAGCCACACTTAGAACAATTTAAAGTAATTTAATGTTGTTTTTTTCCCGTTCTGTCCTTTGTATGAGGGGGTTATTTTCGGATGATTTTTTCTATGAGTGTCGTGTAGATTTCGTTAGGTGTCCGTGCGGTTCAAGGACCTTTGACCATAAGGACATTTCCAAAAAGATTTTTTTATCCTTGCAAAGGATCTCCAACCAGAATTCTGGCAAGTATTTGCGAATCTCTGTTTTTTTTTCGTAGCAACCGATTGAGAGCTCAGTTTCCAGTGTGTTGTAAGATAGGGGCTTCTCACAGATTGTTTTTATGAGACTCTTCTTTTATTTACATCTTTTATCACCGCGTTCCAACTACTATTTGGAGGATTCACGACACGTTATGTCAATTGGTGTTTTTCCAGCTACTTGCTCTGAATTTTCATTGGTTAAAGTGTTGGATATTTTGATCTTACAGTTAATTTTGCCCCTTATGTGATGCCATGTTGCTGTGTTTCCAGTACGGTTTTTATTATGCTGATTTTGGGAGCCTTTTTTTGTCCCGACTTCTATTATTTACGCATTTGATACTTCTTTTTTGTCCTTGATCTTATTATCTTGAGGTCCGGTTCTATTATGGGTGTAGGTCGTGCTATCTTATTGATATACCTGTTGGTGTTATTGACAGGTAATCATAGAGTAGCTTACACCTTGTTCTTCATTTCTGGTCGCGAATTTTTCTGGGGATTTGTGTTTTCCAGTAAGTTTTGACGGCGGCTGTTCTGTGGCGCTGAATATGTTATAGCTTTTGGCACAATTTGAAGATGATCAACGTTGCGAGATGGTGTAGATGATGCTTTTCAGGTGTTAGTGAGTGTCTTTGCTAGCAGAAGTTGACATCCTGCTTGAATGATTTGAGGGAACAGATGTCTGTTGTCTTGGTCGCATACGTGGCTCTACATTTGTCGCTTGATGTTCTCTTGCTTTTTCTATTATGCTTTCGATGCGCTCTATTCTTTGCTTCTAAGGTTGTTCTGTCCTGTATCAGCTATTGATATCATCTCTTTGCTCTTGTGGTCTGTCCTTTCGCTAATTCGTCTCCTCGTGTAGTATCTCCTCTCACTTGAACTTTTTCCTTATCTTAATATTTATACTTTCCATCAAGTTTGATTTTCTTGTATTCTCATATTTGCCATTGCCTTGTGTGATCTCCACTGTTTCATATGCTTCTTCGTTCCTCTCTGCTGTCGCAAATTTGTTCTCCTTTTTTTTTTTTTTAGTTAAATATTTTTTTGTTCCTTTTCCTTTTCTGTACATTTTGTTCTCTCCCTACCTTTGGTCTTTTTCCACTCTATATATGTTGTTTCACATTGCATGTAAGTTCCGTTTTCTTTTTAATTATTTGAGGTTTGTTGTTGTGCTTGTCTCTTTTATGTTTGGTTACAGTTGTTTTTTTTATGGATTTTTCCCATCTGGTAAGGGGAATGGTGTGCTTTCTGCGCTTTCCAGGTATTGTCCCAACCCTATTATTTCTCTTTGCTGGTGATATGTAGGTGGTGCTATTTGTCCATCGAGAATCGCCCATGCCATCTTCTGGTCATTATCGTTCCGTGTGAGCGAATGTCTAGACAAAGTCTGTCGCCCTATTAAATCATTTTGTGCGATCGGTGCTAACATTTTCTCGTTTATAACCATGTTCGATCTTATTGTTTTTTTTGAGGTTCTTCGGCTGGAATCCAGTGTCAAATCACTCGGACCACAACTGACAGGAATGTATCTAAGGGTACATGCGTGATATTCTTTATGGCCTCTAGTTTTTATTCCTAGCACTTAATTCTGATTTTAATATTGCCGATTTGTCTCTTTTTAATATTCTCTTTCCAAATTATTCTCTTTAATCACTAGTATGTTCCAACCTTCTCCGACTCCTCCACTGCTAGATTATTTGTAAGTGATATCTCTGTTGTCCAGTTGTCGTTATTTAATGGTATCGTCAATGTGATTGGTTTTTCGTTTCCATTGTCTCTCCCTTAAGGACGTTAAGTGAAGACAACAGTTTATCCAGTCCAAACTCCATACATTATCCTCCGAGAACTTTTTCCTTCACTACCGTCCAGCTGCTGGGATTGTGTATCTTGTCTGTTTGGCGGCATATGAAGGCATTTTTAGGTTCACCATTGGTTATAGAGACAGATCGCCAGGGATATATCTAGCTTTTGATCTTTTCATTGGGTCGTGTCTGTTAGATTTGTTATCTCATTGTTGTAATTGGTTATGGTTATTAACATTGGCTTAAAGGGTTAATATGCGGGCAGAAATGAAGAGCAGTGGAGATAGCGATCCCTCTTGGAGACATCCCTGTTTTTATATTTGATTTGTTCCTACCGTGTTTTCAATTCAGTCCTTTTGTCCACATTATTAGTTTTGAAAGGTTGACCTTATTTTGTGCATTGTCCTTGTCATACCTCTTTCTATATAAAAAATCTACTATTTTTTTTGTTTTTTTGGTATATTTTATTTATATACTTCGTTATAAATCGCTATGGGGAACACTGGTCGTTTACGCCTTCTTTGGTATATCTATCCAGGGTCATGCTCTAGTTTATTGTTTCTGGTTCTTTCTCTATTTGGGTTCAAGGATCATGTTTGGTTGATTAATAGATTGATCTTTGTCGCCCGAGACTATGTGGTGGCTAATGGCTCCTTTCGTGTGGTCTTCGTTTACTATGTTATTCATTCTTCCTACAGTTGGTACATATATTTCTAGATGAATTATTGCTTGTTAAAGTTTTATGATATGGCAGGTTTTAGTAACATGTTATAGGGCCGTTATTGGTGGTGTATGAATTTTTTGGTTTTCTTACTTGATTTCTTGGGATGAGGTTATGTTGTCTCCTGTTGTCAGCCATTCTGGAAGAGCTTCTCTTCCATTTTATTAATTTCTGTTTAATATTCATTTTGTTAGGCGGGTGTATTAAGCACTTAGTTGCACCTCTCTTTAGCCATATTCATTTCTGGACTTTATTGCGGGTCCTGAGTTGCGGCTTTCCAGTTATTGAGCGGTTTCTTTCACTTGATTGACGTCCTGAGCGTTCTTGTCTGACTTTTATTTCTCTTCAAACTACTCATTTCAATTAATACATTATTTTTGTCGGGTCATTTTTTTATTTCTTCCCTCCCCTTTTTGTTCTTCCTTTTTTCTTTTCTCCTTGCCACCAACTCGCTTCATTATGTTGTCATGTCATCTTTCAGTTACTGTTTTTCCATAACGTCTTTTCATTCTTCTTTTCTTTGGAGGTTCAGCGTGACTTTTGATTTCGTCATTTCTCAGTTTTCTATACAATCTTCCGGGGTGTGCCTTGTTTTAAACATTTTGTATTTTTGTTGTCTTTTCTTGTTTTCGTTTCTTTCATACCTTCTTAACCTTTTACTTTTTTGCTGCAAGACTTTAATTTGTCTCTAGTTATCGGCTTATGAATTAATTTTATTGCCTTTTTCTAACTCATTTCATGTGCAAATCATATTTTGTAACTGTGTTCTTCCCTTCTGAAACTTGAAGTATAAAACTTTTCGCTTCGTTAAGTTTTCCTTTCTCATTGTCATTGTCTCTTCATTCATTCTTTCAGTACACCAGGTTTCACTAATCTCTATAAAGTGTTTGATGCAGTAATGTCATGGTTTGGTATCTTAATCCTTCTTTCCGAATGTGCTACTCCATGGCCTACCTAGGTTCAGTTAAGTCTGATTTACATAAGTTTTTTATTTTTTTTTGATGCGCTAATCCTACTGGTGTGTCATTTGATGTTTTTCTATCAGATTTACACTATTTAGGTCAACTTTTCCCATTTAAAGATAATCCTTTGATTATTTTTTTTTTTTTTTTTTGATAATCTACCGTCTTTTTGAGGGTACTGGTGTCTCGGTGTTCTTAATCGTCCCAAGACCGTTGGTCAAGGCATAGCACCACTACACTCAACTCCCCAAATGACTCAGCTCTATTGATGCTAAGGTTTCCTTTTAAATCTTGCTTCCATATGCTATCTCCTCTGTTCCAATCTTGCAAGTGGATCTTTTCTAGGTAAGTTTTTCATCTCATCGATGTTTTTACATGCTCCTAAGGATCCCCACTCGTGTTACCACCGGCACTACTCTACTCTGTCATACATCTATCACTATTTCCTTCGATGGTATGATCTAGTCTTTGGTATTTATTTCCTTCTGTCTTTCGTAGAGGGCCATCTTCTCTCATTTGCGGATACGGAATCTCCAACCTCTAATCGATTGGACATTTTCTTGTAGTTTTATTAACTAGTACAATATCCGGTATATTATTTGGTACAAAATATGTCTGTGGGTATTCCAAAAACATATAAGATTTTATTTATATTTTGATCGCAAGTTATGTGTCCTTTTTAAGTTTCCTTTTGAATTGCACTCATAGCCACACTCAGAACAGTTTATCAATTTGTTTTTCCCCCATCTCCTCAAGAGCGGAGTGGTATGTTATTCTGTCCTCAATCCGGTCCAACCTCAGATGCCTACAGGATTGAGGGATTTTGTTTACCTCCTCCAGCACCCCTGAAGCTGTGCCTGAAAGTTTGCGTAATCGAGCCCTTGTTCCATATCTTTTCGCGCGTGAGTTTCCACATGGATCCTTCCAAGGCTTAGGGAACAACTCGCCATCCTGCACGCGTCACCCCATTCTTCAATCCGTTCGTCGGAGAGTTACCCGCGGTCAATCACCCGAGCTGTTCAGATTCATCGGTCGAGACAGCAGACCCCGTCGGAACTAGTCCTGAGTTTTAAGACCCAGCCCAACAGCGTAAGCGAATCAATTGTGAAACCGTACGGGGAGTCCGACGCTTCGTCATGCTCTTGGGGGACTTGAGCACGAACTGGAGGAGACTGAAAGATGAAGGATTTCGGGGAGTAGTGCAGTGATGCGTGGAAGGAGGCACATCCTTAAAGACCCAGGGAAGGTGAGAACATGCCGCCGCCGTCTGGAAAAACGCGAGATGCCACCACTATCAACCCGCAGTGCACCAAGAACCGGAGTTCCTGGTTTTTCGCCAGACCATTATATCAATTTCTCTCGAAATATTCGAGGTGTACGAAATTTAGTGATATATTGATGATGGATCCAGTGAACTGTGGCAAGCATTCCATCCACCTGACAGCCCACTTAATAGAGGGTCTGGTTTTTTAAACTGTTTGTTAGTTGTTTCCTTCGCTCTAGGACTACTGTAGGCATAGTATATCTCCCTGCCTTCAACAGTGTTCCTCTAAGTAGAGCGCCCCTCACCAACGTTCAAGGTAGAACAACTGCTTGGGGATATTTTTCATGTTTAATCATGTGCAATCTTAAGCTTCTTTTCTCATTACACTCATAGCAACACTCAGAAACATTTAAAACATATAATATTTTTTTTTTTTGTTTCTATCTGCTTTCTTTAAGGGTTACCATTAATGCCGGCTCCGAACTCTCGGTCTAAGCGTCATATGGTTGTCCCGGTTGAGGTTTCCTCGTTAAGCATCCGAGAATCTATTTCTCAATATTCTGGCATCTCTGTCTAAATTATATATTGATCTCTTTCTAAGTAGTATAGTCACTTGCACCGGCAGTCTATTGCTATGTTACTGTTTGTATTAGCTTTTTTAATTACTCCTGATGCTTCCAATAACCACGTGGATAACCTCTGCTTGATCAATGTCTTCACCATTCCCCTTGTATATGAGTTTATTTTCAGAGTTGTATTAATTTACTTTTCCCTTTCATATGCTGATACTCTGCGGTCCCATGGTATACCTATCCTACTAATTGTATTGTTGTTCTCTTTTCTTCTTTTATCTTTTCTATGACAATATCCGGTCTGTTTATGTCTTATAGGGTACCCTCTTTTGGAATTAGATTGTCTGGTGGTCGAGTTGCAGTGTTTGATTCTTTTCTTCTATTTGCTTGCAACGGATGGTTTTTACCATTGGATGCGTATTTTGGCGTTGAAGGTAATTTTTGTATTTTTCACAATTCTTATTTAACTGGATATTGATTTCGCAGATTGTATTTATTTCTTGTGTTTTTTGTCTGTCTGGTGACTGCTCGTTGTGAGAATGTGTGTTCAGCAGCTTTGATGAATAAATAGTTGGCTAACTGTTTCCGGGGATACTTTACTCATTTGTTCTTTCTTTTTCTATATTGTTCTCTTTCTCTATCTTAATCTATAGCTTTTTCAAATGCTAATTCTTTTCCTATCATATTCTTCTTTTCATCTTCTTTTTCTAGGATTACCCCCTGCATGACTCTGTCTAATCGAGTTTTTAATTATCTATTATACACACGTGATCGATAAATATTTTTGTATTCCTTTGCAAATGCAAGTTCCTTCCTTCCAATTATTTTCATGTTTTTTCCTTCTTGGCTTTTCTGTGCTCATTTTTTAGGTTTCATCTTTTCCTTCTTTGTCATTGTCCTTCTGTTTTGTTGGATCATCGTTAGGATATCAGTACTTCCGTAGGTAATCTCGTTTTTTTGGCGTGTTAAAGGCTGTTATATTGCTGTGAGTTAGCAGATGAGAGCTTAAGACTGATTAATACGATTGGCTTTTATAATTACAATGGGCACATTTAAACTTTCTCTTTTTAATGCAAATTCAGGATGAAACTCTTTCAACTCTTCATTACTGTTTAAAATTTAAAAATTAACAGTATTTTGCGATATCAGGATGTTTTTCCAAGACCAATTTATTTTTGTTTTCTTACTTTTTTTCTACTATGTTATCAGGACTTTTTTTTGAGATAATGTTCTTAGAAGTCCTTTTCATTTGGGAGCCTTTTTCTGCCTTGATCAGATCATCACTGATTTCGGAGGGTCGTTGGACAAAGTAAAATAAATAATTATTAATAATTATATAGACGTAGATGCATTAAAATGACATTGTCACAGACATAACCTGTCTTTATACAAGAAATATTTTTATTTTTTTCAAAAGTTGAATAAATTTTTATAATTTAATATAACCGGGATGATAAAAATGTTTATGAGTATAAGAACAAAAACAAAAATTGATCTGAACATTTATTCACCTAATTTATATTCAAATTCAGTCAACAAAATTTTATAAGAAAAATTCGAAAAACTCAAATAAACACTATTAATTAACCAATGTGGCGAATTGGAGGTTGAGTTACCGCCTCTCATACAGAGAGGAACTTTGCCTGGTATCAAATCCATCTCGCGTAGTCTAGTTGGAGTTTTATATCTTTACCTGGGAGCAAGAATTTATAACTCGACTTGCGAACACGTTGGGGCCCGTGGTTTGGGATAGGCCGTCTTTAAAGTTCGATTTCCTGTGGTCCCTCCGTGTTACCTGTCTTCCACTGCCATATGGGGATAGACAGAGCACGTTACTTATCGGCTTCTAACATTAATTGTATATTATATATATATATATATATTATATATATATATAGTTATATATTTTATATATATATATTTATATTATATATAGTATATATTATTATAATATATAGTATATATGTAATATATATTATTTATATATATATAGTATATTATTATATATAGTATATATATTATAGTATATAATTATTATAATATATAATATTATATAATATATTATAAGTATATATATATTATAGATATATAGTACTTTCTTCTTTCTTCATCTTCCTTTTTGTTTCCCAAGATTGGGAGAGTACGGTGCGTAGCATGCATCGGAAAAGAAATAGCTAGTAGAAGAACATGCACAAAGTCGAAAAAGAAAGCCCAGTCCTTACTGCCCCCCCTCAGTAGCATTAATTAGTGAGAACTCGCGCAGTCAAAAAAATCCACCCTAGAAGGTTCCCTAGGGACAGCGATGGCCCTCACTATGGTAGTACTCGTCAATGTGGGTTCATCCCTTGGCCCGGTGGGCCACAACCATACCCCCTCACAAAAACCCTGGCCATTCACTCCTGTTATTACAATCTTTCTTCTCGCCTCTACCAGACTCACATTTCTCTCTCTTCAACATTCGTTTACGCGACTCCATAATCCACTTTTTCGTTCGGTCTCCCATGTCGGTCGGTTTCCCAACACACTCGCTTTCATTGTACTATCCCTTAACCAACGCGACTACCATTGCAGTTTCCTTTCCACATCGACCAAACCATCCACATACTTTCATTTATTCCTCATTTACCCCTTTCTTCACACAACAAAAAACTCTATACGTTCATTTCTCATTTATCATTCCTTCTACACCTGAGCACACCCCTAAATTGTCTATCTGAACTGCATTGAACTTTAGATCTAATACGTTTCTTATGTCCAGGGACCATAGTCTCACTACTTACAATAACACAGGTAACAACATAGCCTCATGTAAGATCCGTCTAGCACACTCAGACTTAGTCCCTTTAACATTCACCAACGATTTAATTGTCACCAGCCCACCGGTTCCTGCCAGTGTCAACTTTCCTACTAGACACTCTGCATCATCCGTTCCCTTTTGATCCAATATATGCCTAAATATTTAAACTCAGGACAGCTTGTTTCTCAGCTGGCTCACTCATCGTAAGCATGACTTCGACACTGGGATTGTCCTCACTCACACCTATTAACCGTTACTTTCTTATCCATGTTTATCTTAGCCCTCTTCTCTTTTACACACTCTGTCGTCAATTATTTCTCTCTACCAATTGCCCCTCGAAGACTCTCTTCAGAATTCGCGTCATACGCAAAAAAGCCAAATCACATCTGCATATATAGGATAATATCCATATGTATTATATATATAGTGATAGTGGTATGAGAGGATACTGCGTATTATAGTATATATATATATATATATGATATATTATATATTATATTGTTATTTATTTTTTATTATATAATATATATATATATGTATATGATATATATATATATATAATTATATATATGATATAATATTAGGTAATATATATATGAATATAATAATATATATTATATATATATATATATATAGTAATATATATAGTATAAATATATATATATATATCTATTAATATATATATATTATATATATATATATATATATATATATTCAGGGGTGTACGGAACTGTAAATTTTTCGGTTCCGGGCGGAACTGGAATTAGCCGGAATCACAATAAAAATTCCGGCGGCTGGAATTCCGGCCGGACCGGAATTTCGGTACATTCTAAATCGTATAAAGAAAGTGTAAAAAAAAATCAATTCTAATATAACTTTCAATATAAAATTATTATATTATATGATATATATATATATATATTATGATATATATATATATTATTATATATATATATATAGTATATTATTAATTAAATGATATATTATTTAATATATATAGTTAGTATATATAGTTATATATATTATTAGTATATTAGTAGTATATATTATACAGTACATATTTGATAAAAGGTTTTACTTCGATTAAATTGAATTATAGGTTTGTCATAATCAATAATCCTCAGCACAAAAGATGTTTTTAAAAATTCATCATCGTAAAGATTTTTTTATTTTAATTAAATGTTTTACAAAATCTTTAATAGAGTGTAAAATATTGCCACAAAAAAAAGATAAAATCTAGGAACTTAAGCATAGGTGGTAAAAGACAAGAGGCTCTTCCCAGCTATGAAACATGATATGTACATTTCTTAGAAGTCTAAAAATCTTTCGAATGGTAAAGGAGAACTTACTATTGTCTAGATACACTGGACACGCCAAATGGCGAAAGGGTCGAAGTCCGTGAAACAAGTAAGTCTTGAGGAAAAATTTCTTCAGCCTGCCCTAAAATTTCATAGTCATGACCACCAAATGATAGTACATATTTCTTCAGAAAATAATAAATTTTATTGGCAATGATGTAAAAGCCAGTTACAATCACTAAAAGGCAGGGACTCATAGAATTGTTGCGCCATTCTTCACAAAAATATTCTTATTTCTAGTAGAAAATATTTTTTTTGTAGAGAGATGAGTGTTTACCAACTTCATAATAAATTGAGATGCAGCAGTTATTTCGAGAATGTTATCTAAAGGGCTGATCAGATATCAGTTTACTCAGATATATGGATAGCTAAAAATTCAACGAGTCATTTATTTCTTTAAATGCTCACTGGCTTACCAGCGAGTTTGAAAATTGGAAGCTAGTATCCAATTGCAAATAGTATTTATATATATATATATATATATATATATATATATATATATATATATATATATATATATATATAGTATATATATATAATATATATATATATTTATATATATATATATGGATTTATATATAACGCTATATATATATATATTATAGGTAATATATATATATGCTCGTGTTATATAGCTATATTTAATTTAAAGATTTGAATGTTGATGAGTATCTTATGTATCCTATATTGGGGAAGATATTCTGAGTAAACCGTTTATGTTCAATAATATGTGTGAGGTATGGTAATATCTCTGTGTATCGTATACTTACATCAGCTACCTTTAATTTGTGTTAAAAGATGGGATATTGGGTTATGTAAAATAAATGTCCTTCCAAGCGAAATTTCTAATTATCAGTCATTGATAATTCCAGTTCCTACTAACAGCAAATATTTAGGTTATAAATCTTTTTAATGATATATAGTATATATTATATATATATATATTATATATACTACATATATATATATATATATATATATATATTATATAGTAGTATAATAGTATATATATATATATATATATATAGTATTATATATTATATATTATAATTTATATATATAATTAATATATATATATATATATATATATATAGTAATTATATATATATATATATATATATATATATAAGTATAATAATAGTAATAGTATAGATGGCATGGAATGCTGTAATTAAGGAAGAAGACTATTTGACTTTCCTTTTTTGAATGTATAGAAAAATTAAGTTCGGTAGATATTTATCATAAAGTTTATGTAAAAGAAGTGGTAGCTAAAAGCGTTTGAACCATTATTCTAGGCCCTCCTTCAGCTACTGTTATACATCCACACAATTTAAATTAATAATGAATTAAAAAAAATATAAAATTAGAAAAGTCATAGGGTATAATGCAAGTTGGTTTAAGTTTTTTGAAACAAAGGTGAGGAGTGCAGAATGTTGTTTAGATTGATCTATATGTTGTGTAGTCTCTTTGTATAATAATTGTTAGAATTAGTTATGCAATAGGATTCAGACAGTTTTCTAAGTTGTAGATTGTCAAATGTGAATAAGGGGTGTCATGTGGTTAATGTTTAATGTTTACCCTTCAGAGATCATCACAATATCATAACATAAAACATTATACCACATGACACCCATTATTCATATTGACAATCTACAACTTAGAGTTCTTTTTTCAATCATCATCGTGCAATTTTTGCCGATTAATTGGACAAATATTAAGAATTTTGATTGGATATGTAAATCTCAATATATATATAGTATATATAGTATATAGTCTATTATTAATATTATATATTATATATTATATATATATTTATTATATATATTATATATATATTATATATATGATATATATATATATTTTACTTATATATATTATTATATATATATAGGTATGTATATATATAATTAGGTATATATATATAAGATATATAGTATATAGTATATAGGGTATATATATATAGTTATATAATATTTATATTATATATATAAATATATACCCCATTTGATTATTAAGGTATGTATGACATTCCGGTGCCTAATGGTTCGCCTTTCTGTTTCTGCGTTCATACAACACTCATTCCTCTCAGACGAACATCTTAACTAGACCGCATCTTTTATCCACATATCATTTATACATATACTTATATCCACACCGCTCTTCTAGACAACATCTTACAGACATTCTTGTCCCTTATATCCCTATGTGTGTGGGAGAAAGAAAGAATTGCGACATCGTACGTCCTGCGTGTCGTAAGAAGGGCAACTAAGTGATGGTGGTTGTTGGGTTTGGCTGCCCACTACCACTTACTTTTGCCAGGAATGCTAATGCAGTGCCTCAGAGAAGGGCGTGATCGCCGTAAGCGGCCTTATATCTTTCGGCGAAAATGGTATGAATCATATGATAATCATGGATGTCAGGAGATAAATGTTGAGAGAAGAGGGTAAGAGGTTGATTGGATGTTTTAGAAAGAGGCAAATTGATTTTGTTAGATGTGACTGAAACATAGATGGAAGGAAACGGTGAATAATGAGTGGTGGGTGTGAAATGTGTTTGTGTTGGTGGTGGATAAGGAATGTAGGAGGTGGGAGAGAAGGAGTTGATATTCTGATGAGTGACTTGTTGGACAGAGCTATTATGGTGATTTTTGTGTGTGTGAGTGCTGAGAATTCTAAAGGTTAAATTTAATTTGATAGGTAATTTTAAGTATGTGTTTTGCGACATTATGGTCCATCAGAGGGTAATGTTGAAGGGAGTGCGAATTTTTTCTAGGATATCTGAATGATGTTTTGGATGGAGGTGAAGTGAGGGGATTTTAGTTTCATTGCCAACATTGATCGCCCATATAGGATTTTTTTAAGTTGTCACGACACTCACAGTCAGAGCCCTATTCAGGAGGGGGTGTTGAACGTCTCAAAAGTTCACCTCCTAGCGCAAATTACGCAGATGAGGCACAGAGCGCAGGCTTAGAGTGAAGGGATATTAAATTCAGGCAGGACATACAGAAGAATGGAAGTAATCCATCAGAACAGAGGTGGTTCGGGAAAGGCTATGAGCACCACAGCGAACTAGCCTGGAGTTACGCATTATCAAACACTACGATATATTCAAGTCACTTCTTTGTGCTTTTACGTAGGGAGCGTAAAGGTGGTCGTACGGCAATAGGATAAGTTTCCCTCAAGCACTTGCCTCTGGGTGGCCTATAAGAATAGAGATAAATGCGACCAAGCTTTTGGCCTTGTGGACTGCGACCCTATTCCAAAGCCGGGTGAAACCAAGAGTCCCCCCCCAGATATGGGAGCAGTACTTCATACAAGGGCGGATGAGACTCTTGTATATGCTGGAGGCAACGTGGGAAGAGAAAAAATAGTCGTCGCAATATAGACAGAACTTTCAGTTTCTTTGAGAACGCCCTAGCACCGTTGTGACATGAGGTTCCAAGACATTTTTTTTTAAGTGTTAAGTGCCACGGATGTTTATGATTGTTCAACAGGAGAGATCGATTAAGAATACTGTCAATAAGAGATAGGAAGTTACGAATACGTTTTTAGGAGGAAGATATTTGCAGATTAGTTGTTTTTAAAAGAAAATTGAATTTCAAAAGATGTGAGACAACCCCATGGGGAAATTCTATTCTAAACTAGCGAAAAACAGAATTGGATAATTTAAGACGAGTAGGCATTCAGAAAAGTAAAAAGGAAGCAACTGTAGATGAATTGAAGGAATAAGGGTCGAGTCATCGGTATATGAGTGGATAGAGTTAGATGTGCAAGGGGTCATTAATGAAAAAGTAGGAAATAAAAGTAGGAGATGAAGACAGAACCCTGAAGCAACACCACTTATTTGACAGAAAAAAGAAGAAGAAGTCGCCCCATCGACACAGCCGATATTTAGAGACTCATAAGAAGTCTAGACAAAGTAAGCAAAAGAGATAACATTTAAATCTAAAGATGGAAGCTTGGAGAAGAGCGACGCATGTCAACACGCCTTGGAATGTTAAGCTCCACCACGCAAAGTCTCCCCGTAGTTCCTAAAGACGGAAAACCATTAAATCGTGTTAGATGGAAAGTATATCGCCAGTAGAACCTCGAGCGGTGAAAGCCGTACTGGCTATCGGAAAGAAGCGGAATGAGTTTCCAGAATAATCTAAGCAAGTGAGAGTTGAGAAGGGTTTCAATAATCTTAGATAGAATACAAGTGATGAGCTATATGCGCGATAGTTAGAAGGAATCAGAGCGGCTTCCTTTTTTGTAATATTGGACATTTGCGAGCTTCCAACACTGAGGGAAAGTGTTAGTATTGAGATATAGGGAAATATAGTTGACGAGGGGCGGGGATAGGCACGGAAGCACACTCCCTCTCAACACGGAAAGGAATGCCATCCTTTCTGGGCCACCCGTCTTCCTGTCCTTCATAGATTTCAGGGGCCTATGCACTCCGATCATTATGTAATTCACAGGCAAGCATAGGACAGCCTGAAAATGATGAAGGAGAAGGATTGAGAAATGCCAAGATTATCGTCTAGGGTGAGTTAAGTGGAAAATAGGAGGCGAAGAGATGATTGGCCTTTTTTTCAGTTGGAGAATTAACAACAGGACCATCAGAGGAAAGGGAGATTTATACAGAAGTTATTGGAGATGTTTTTTGGCAGGAGAGGCCAGAAGATTTGTCAGTAGGAAAACCAAGGAAGTTAGCGCGCTTTCGTTTGAGTGAAGCTCCGCTTTGCTCATGAAAGAGTATCCCTGCAAAGATTTCTAGCTTGTTAAGAAAGTTGGCGAGAGTGAGTTGGAGAACGAGGAATTCTTTCGCAGCCCAGATAGCCGCACTTGTTCTCTAGCCTGAATGGCTCAGGAGAACAAGCGACGATCGAACCATGGTTTAAGAGGAGAGAAAGATTTTGTTGATGAAGGAATGAACTTGCTAGTACCATCAATGTTTACAGTTCCCTCTTATCTTTAAATATTTATTACATCCATCATATATTTCCTAACTGAGGTACTCAATTTGCTATCATCTTGCAAACTTCGGAACCTTACATTTAAGTCCCTGATCTAAATTTATTTTATACATTAATTTGAGAGAACACCACTTGACCCTAAGAAATCGTTAACGGACCACAAACATGTTCCTCATTCATTTTCATTAATAAATGCTTTTCATATTCATTAATTATTATTATATTTGATTATTATTATTTTATTATTATTATTATTATTATTATTATTATTATATTATTATTAAAAATAAAAGAGACTTGAAGAAACAAAAATTTTGATCCGCTTAAATAATTTATCGGAGGGTTGAACCCCTGGACCCCCCCTGTCTACAGCCTTGTATATATATAAATATATATAATATATAATGTATATATATCTATATATATATATATATATATAATATATATATATATATATATATATATTATATATATTTATATATACTTATTATATATATATATATATATATATATTAATATATATATATATATACTATGGTATTTAGTATATTTATATATATTATATGATATATATATATATATATATATTATTATATATTATATATATTAATGTATATATATATGAGTAAAATTTGGTAACAGAGAAAACAAAACACTTACGGATAGAAGAACTTGATTGTAGAGTTCTACGAAGGCAGGAAAATAACTGTTTGCGAGGTAACAATAAAACAAAAAAACTCTTAACTGATAGATATTACTATCTAATAAATACTTAAACTTAACTATTTGTCACACCAAACACCAACCCTGTTAATTCCTGATGCATCAGTTATCAACAAGGTATAGAGGCACCCCTAAATATAAAAGTGCCTCCACTACTGACTTAGTACCAATGACTTTAACTAAACCTACTTGTCACCACTACAAACCACTTTTCATTCCTATACCTTCACTGCAACCTCACTTCCTTTATCCGACTTTCACTATTGAACCATCAACGTCTTGAACATCTTACTTATTATAGCCATATATTTAACTAACCTCACTGAACATAGGAGAAAGAATACATCATGGTAGATACATTACAACCAATAATTACTAAAAGCTTAAATCTTAGATTCTATTCTACAGCCTGAACTTTGCGTCAGATCCCACTTAAACATAATAAACTATTTCTATTCAATCTGCCTCTCTTCATTAACCACATCTCTTCTGTCTGTTATGAATCCACAACTATCACTCCTGAAATACATAATACATAAACTTTATCAATCTTATACTCTTCTCTCCCCACCTTTCACTTGTCCAAAACTCTACACCTACACAAACACTGCACCAAAATTACACCAACACCTAACCACCACACCTACAAAATAAACCTAACTCTGCTCCAACTCTACTGCTACCACTTCTACTACCCCTACTATTACTACTACTACTACATACAAGACAAACACTAAAACTAACTCACATACTTCACCCTAGATCAGACACATCCTTGTTCTCTGTGATCGATATCCCATACTTTCAACAAAACATTTCTAACACTACCGCTTCAACTTCATACTACGAAAAATGCTCAAAACTCTATACAAACGCATCCATATAAAGCGTCACCCTCTTTACCGTCTCACCGCATTGCTTCATTTAACAGTTTTTACTTTAGGCAATCAACGCTTACCTTTTATCTCTTCTTTCCTATCTTTTCGCTTTTTCACTCCTTCCCCCCCTTTTTTACACTTACATCTGACACTGTTTAACTATTTCTGAATCACTACACTTCACTTCCTCATCAGCAACTATCACTTCACTTTCTTCGTCTACTTCTGAATCGCTACACTTTACAACTTCTGATTCACTACACTTCACTTCCCCATCTACAACACTCATTTCCCTTTCTACGTCTACTTTCACGTTTTCATTCCTCACAAAGCTATTAACACCAACCTTTGTCTTCACATTTTTCTCTACATCTACATCATCTTCCTCATCACCTGTCCACACTCTTACCGGAACAACAACTCTTTCACCACTTTCTCCCATTTTTTCTTGTTCTCCTTTTTTTCTTCATCATTGTCAGTCTCACTGCCACACATGAAGGGATTTCCCCCTATTATCCTACAGATACTATCAAATTCTTCTTCAATAGTCTCATCCTCATTGTACGTGTTCTTACCACTACTTACTGTATTACTCACTACTACTACTTTATTCACACCACTTGGAACTCCTTTCTTCTTAACGCACAACTCACCATACTCATCACAATCTCTCCACAAATGTTTTTCCGATCTACACAAATCGCATCCCTTTCTCCTCCATCCACTCTCCTCACAACTGTTCATTCCTCCTCCACCATAAAACATACTACTTTCAACAACAACATTATTACCGCCAACTGCAGTTTTACTACTTTCTACCCTATCTACTACCTTATCACTACAACTACGTACTTGTTGTCTTCTACCTATACCAACACCACATTACCTCTTCCTCTCCGTTCGCCACCACCATACCCACCTCTACCCCTAGATGGACACTTATAGGCGTAGTGGTATTTAGACCTACATATGTTACACTCACTCACTCTACCCTCCTTATCTCTCACATTCAACAACTGACCACAAAACCACTCCTCACTTCTGAGCCCATTCATAGACATCTGGTTACTTGAATACCAACTACTCTCACTCACTTCGTTACCAGCACCTCGGTTCTCTACTTTCTTTCCAAAACCCTCACATATGTTTATCAATCTCGAAGGTACGAAACCAACCCACTCAATTTTCCACAATAGCAAACCATTTGTCTTTGACTGTCACTCACATCTGCTCCTTCCCAATAGATGCACACATTTCATATCTTCTCCTAAATCCACTTTACAACCATGCCTACAACTTCTGCACTTCAATCACCTCTATTATCTGTTTTCGCATATTCCCCTCATTGATTCATCTTTCTTTCCTTTAATATAGAAGTACTCACATAATTGTGTACCTATCCTTTGTTTCTCTTGCGCATCCTTTCATCCACTAAACGTAATATTTCATCTAACCTCCTTGCTTTTTACCTAATGATCCATCCATCGTCCACACAGTCTCATAAGCCTTCCTGCACAACTGAACAGAAGCTCACCTGCAGGTTTCAAACTCCTCCACAAATCTTAACAAACTTTACTTTACTCATCCACCATCATTACTCGTCGATTCAAATCTCCTTAACCTCGGGACATCTCTACGCACCTCTTTTCTACAACCACTTCACTTTTTTTCACCATCAGTAATCACTACATCACTTCTTATCTCTTTCAACTTACCACTACACACACACAGCTAAAGCAGACAATGTTCTACTACACAAATCTACGTATTCTACCAAGTTCTTCACCATACACTATGCTACCGTCAACAGAGCACACCACTATTCCCAGAAAGAAACGAACTACTCTCTGCTACCACTGATTAAAAATGGTAAAAATAATATATATTGATTAAAATTTGGTAACAGAGAAAACAAAACACTTACGGATAGAAGAACTTGATTGTAGAGTTCTACGAAGGCAGGAAAATAACTGTTTGCGAGGTAACAATAAAACAAAAAAACTCTTAACTGATAGATATTACTATCTAATAAATACTTAAACTTAACTATTTGTCACACCAAACACCAACCCTGTTGAATCCTGATAGCATCATTTCACAAGGTATAGAGGCTACCCCTAAAATTAAATAGTGCCTCCACTACTTGGCTAGTACCACATGGAACTTATAACTAAACATACTTGTTCACCACTAACAAACCACTTATCATTTCCTATAACTTCACTGCAAACCTTCAACTTCCTTTTATGCTGACTCATATTGAACCATCACGTCTGAACACTAACTTATTATAAACCATACAATTACACTTACTGACTGAATAGAGAAAAGAATACATATAGATACATTAACACAATAATTACCAAAACTTAAATAAATTCTACTCTACATGCCGACTTTGTGTCAGACCACTAACAAATAAACTATTCACAATCTGCCTCTCTCTTTAACCGCCATCTCTCCGTCTGTTACGCAAACCACAGATCTATCCTCCTGAATACATAATATAAATTTATCAATATAATATATCAATTTAAACATAAAATTTTGGTATATGTAAAAGATATCAAGCTAAATTTTGCTGGATAATGAGCTGATACTGATACTTACTACTACTCGCGATAATAGCAGATACTGATACATCAAAATCAACCGAATTACACTGATACCAATGGTATCATGCAGTCATACATATATATATAATATATAGTACTTATATATATATTATATATATATATATATATATATATATTATATATATATTATATATAATATTATATATATATATATATATATAATACTATATATATATTATAAAATATTATATATTATAATATATATATATATTTATATAAATTTATATATCATATATATATTATATTATATATATATACTTATATTACCTTAGGCGAATGGGTCCGGACAGTGAATTAGTCCGATAACCGGATATCCGGCTTGAAGTTAAAACCGGATATCGGATATCCGGCAGTCCTGTTTATACTATATACGGTAATATATATATAATACATATAGTATATACTATATATATTATATTATACTATATATATTATATATTATATATATAGTATATACTATATATATATATATCTATTATATAAATACTATATATATATATATATATATATATAATATATATATATACTTTCTTTCTTTCTTCATCTCCTCTTTCCCCAGATTGGGGTAAGGTGCGCTACAAGCATCAGAAAAGAAAACATAGGAGAACATGAAAAACGTCGAAAAGAAAGCCCAGCCTTACAGGCCCTCAGTAAAATTAATTAGTGAGAGCTCGTCAATACGACGAAAATCCAGCCCTAGAGCATCATGGGAACCTTGCGATGGACCCTGCACTATGTAAATCGTTCAATGTAAGGGTTCATCCACATGGCCCAGGTGGGCCACAACATCGCCCCTCTAAACCCCGCGATTCTCTCCTATCATGCACCTTATTCTCGCCTCTGCAACTCATATTTCTCTTCTTCAACATTCGTTCACCGACTCAATCATCTGTGTCTCTTCGTCTCTGCCACAGGTCGGTTCCAAACACTCTCCACTAAACATCCGCTTAAACCACCCGACTTTCATTCATCCTTTTCACATGACCAAACCATCTCAAATACTTTCATTTATTCTCTCATTTATCCCTTTCTTCACACACATACTCCCTAATACGTTCATTCTCATTTTATTATCTCTTTCATCACTAGCATGCCTGTCCTAAGATTGTCCATCGAACACATTGAACTTTAGATTCTATACTTTCCTTATTCCAGACTAGTCTCATACACATACAATACACAGTAAAACATACCTCATGTAAGATCTAGCGGCACTTCAAGACTTAGTCCCTTTACATGTCACCAACGATTTTAATTGCAACCAGCCACCTTCCTGCCATTCACAAACTTTCCTCACTACATGCTCTGCTCATCCGTGTCCCTTTCTCATCCAAACATACCACTAAATATTTAAACTCAGCACTTGTTCCAGTGCTCACCATCAACATAACTTCACACTGAGGACGTCCTGACTCACAACCCTAACCTTACCCTTTATCTACGTTACTTTCAAACCCCTCCTTTTACATACCCCTGCCAAATCTCTCTACATCTTCTCAACTCTCTCGATTCGCCACACAGCACCAAATCTATACCGGCTATTGATTACTCTGCGACGCGAGGTCAATGTTCGACGTATCCCCGCTGATGGAGGTAAAATTCCTGTGATCTCTTCTTTAAAATGAAATATATATATATAGCGGTCCATATATATACTATATATATATAGTATACTATATATATATACTATATAATATTATATAATATTATATATAATTTTATAATATATTACTATATATATATTTATATATATATATATAGATATATATATAATTATATACTATACTATATATATTATATATATATATATATATATATATATATAAATATATATATACTATATATGTATATATATATATATATATATATATATTTATATATTATACTATATATATATATTATATATATATATATATATATTATATATATATACTATATATATTACTATATATATATTATATATTATTAATATAATATAAATAAATATATATATATATATATATTATATATATATTACTATATATATATCATATATATACTAATATATATATATATTGAATATATTTATATATATAATATTATATATATATATATATATTATTATATATATATATATATATATATATATTTATATATATATATCATATATATATACTATATATATATTATTATATCATACTTATATTATATATATTAGTATATATATATCTATATATATAATATATATATATATATATATACTATATATTATATATATATATATATTATATATAAATATATATATATAGGGTTCACACTTTCTGGAAAAGTCAGGGAATGTCAGGGAAACGTTTTAAAGATTGCTGAAAGTCAAGGGATTCCCAAAAAATTGTCAGGGAAAATTTTTAAAATTTCAAACATTCTGAAGAATGTACAATGGACCAAGTTGCATATTTTTTGATATATTTTTTTTTCCCTTACTGTAAAATTGTGGACATAAGAAGATGTATTTGAAAGTGGAATGAAAAGGAGGGCGAGGAATGACATTCATAATCCTAGCTTCTATCCTGTTTACTTTTCTATTTTTTAGTTTCACTATTAACTAATATTTCCTATTCTGTTTCGTAGAGGTTGTTCCAAGTTCATCTTTTGATTGAAGGTGATTGTTGTATGGATGTGTTTTATTATTCTAAACCCTTAATATATTATTCTTTTTTTTTTATGAATTATACTTTTTGAGGTTTTTTTTTTTTTTTTTTCTGGGTTTGATGAATGATTTGATTTTCTTGTTAGCTTAGGTTATATTATTTTTTTATTTTATAAAATTCTGACTTCAAACAAAAAAACTTAACTTTAACAGCCAGTGTTGGACGTCGAACTGAACCCACAGTTTATCAGTGGTTGGGTAAAGGCCTGATGTTCCAGCATACTGTATAGTAATGTAAAAGACTTTGATCTATCTAACAGGGGATGCCAAGCCGAAGTTTCTCATTCAAGAGTGGGAATCTCATTTGATTTAATCAAAACTCGGCAGGACCAACCAAACATTGAAAAACTTTTTCGTTATGTGTCTAATAATACAAATATTAGTGAAAGTGTGAGCACTGAAAATTATGCCATTCCATCAAATTCTAATCATACTCAACCGATTGTAAATGACCCTGAGTGTTCTATTAATAACCAACCAAAATCAGTTAATCAATCAGTTTCATCTTTTTGCAATAAAGATGATGTTACAGGATCTGAAATACTATGGGCATTAAAGTGGGTGGATATAAAATGTCTTTAAACTCCGTTGTGCAAATATAGGGGAAACATTAAATTAATGTTTCCAGATAGTGCGGTAGCTTCAATTTTAAAATGGGCCGAGGAAATGTAAATATGTGATTACCCATGGACTTGCTTCTGTTGCTAAGAAAGCAAAAGCACAATACACTCTTACTTTGCAGTGAAGCTCATTACCTTGATTAAAATCAAAATATTTTTTGGATGGTGACTGTCTTTCTAAGGACTTGATTAGTTTTTTTTTTCTATAGTACCCTTGGGAATCATGTTATGTGGAATTGCTGGCAAATTATTAAATAGACTGGATAATTTTGCATGGAAATGCGAAAGTGGAAGGAGGGTTTTCTATAAATTAAGCAATTTTAGTGGAGGATCTGAAAGAACATAGTCTGATTTCTCAAAGAACATTGCACAATGCATAAGATCTCATGAAAGTATTAATAAAGTTCCTATCACTCAATTGTTGACAAATGTAAGAGCTGTCCATAGGAGATATGAAGAACATCTCAAAGGAAAAAACAGAAAAGAAGAAGAAGAAGTAAAAAAAGGTTGAAAGAAAGAAAATTATCCATACGATTATATAAACGTAATTTTTGTATATCAAAAACTGAAACTTTTGAAACAGAAGAAAGATGCTTATTAAATCAAAAATTCAGATGCTTGAGAATAAAAAGTTAACCTAAATCTTCCGAGATGATGAATGCAGTTTTACGTCAATTTTTCAATAATTTTAATGTTTGACCAGACGCAAATTTTATATTATAATGTTCGAGGGATATTTTATAACGCCAAGAGTAACGAACACGCTGGTCAGGGAAAAATTGCGGATTTGTTCAGGGAAAGTCAGGGACATAATTCAAGGGGGGGGGGGGAAACCGGGGGGGGGGGGGGGGCTGAATATATATATTTTATAGATATAAGTATATATATACTTATATATATATATATTATATATAATATATATATATATTATATATATATATACTATATAGTATTTATATATACATGACTATTTAAGAAATAGATACTGAAAATTTATGACTGAAAAATTTCTTTTTAGTTTTCTAGAATATATATTATGTGTACAAGAATATCTATAAATATATTATATAATATATATAGTATATTATACTATATATATATATAAATATCTTATCATATATATTATATTATATATATATATTATATATATATACCAGGTGTCTCCGACATTTTTTGATACAGTTGTTCGTTTCCATGCAATTACCCATAACGAATCAATGTTAACAACAATAGTTTTAAACGTGATTGTGAAAGGGTGAAGAAAACAATGGTATTGCAAAGACAAGCTCATAATATCGATACATGTAATGTAATAATGTTGTTAATATTATCATAACAAATTACGCTTATAACTTTATCACAGAATTAAGAAGGGAGAAAAACGTCAGGTCGTTTCAACTTGAACATACAGTATTTACAAATGTGTTCGAAGACGCTTCCATCCACGCGAATACATGCCTCAGCCTTCTCTGGCGCCAGGTTTCATTGCATGGCAATGACAGTGATGCCGGTTGATTCCCTCAGTGCGTTGGTTTTCACGGCGAAGATCATCGGGCGAGGTTACCGGGTCATTAAACCCAGCGTAGCTATGTAATGTTTGAGATACCCCCAAGAAAGTAGTTCCAGGGTGTTTAGAGTCGGGTTGAACGCGCAGGCCATGTAATGACGCAGATCTCCAGATCCATCTTCCCGGAAATGTTCTGTCGAGGTAGGTCGTCACTATATGCTGCATTATGTGCTGGGCACCCATCATTTTGGTAATATATTCTTCGTTGTGTTCTTAAGGGTATATCACTCAGGAGGTCAACAAGGACGATCTGCTGAAATGGAGGTTAACCTGTTCTGGTCTAATTTCCCTCGAAGAAGTAAAGGAACCGATAATCCTACTATGAGTATACACATCAAATGTTTTGACTGAGTATGTAGACTGTGATGGCTAGTGAATGATTATACGGGGTTTGTTTCCGCCCAAATGTCCTCGAAGCTCCAGTTGTTTATATATACATACCGTTATTGGTAAAGCGAAATTCATCGGTCCATAAGATATTGTCTAATAAGTCCAGTACATCCTTAGAAGGCAATCATGACAGCCCAGTGAATCCAGCCGCCCTTTTTGGCCCACGATGCAACCCTGCACATGTATGTCTATATGTGATACCATGTTGTATGCAAACACGAATCCGTCGTATGGTTTCCTTCGATTTTCCCAAGACCGAACTAGCCTGCCGTAATGAGGACGTTGCATTTTCATGGGTGATATTAGCAGCAACGCCAGTTCGACGTCGAATGTACGGACACACCCCCCTCCCGTATGTGTATGAGGGGTTGAACATCGACCTTTACCTTTGAAACCGTCTGGTAAACTCTAATGAGGAAGCCACTTTGCTCAACGATTGTCAATTGTATGGATAACGTTTGTTCCATATTCTGCAGCGCTCTGCGAGCATTGCTGTTTTGCGTAATGTAACTCCACATGTCAGGCTTTCTGTCCTCGTATACTGTCAACGTTTGCATGTTCACAAATGTATGATTTGACTAACAACCAACCCTGAAAGTTATATCGTTCACTACACTTTAATTCGCGATAATTTGTAAGTTATGACATACCCTCCCATATGAATAACCTGTTAGTCTTGGTTGACAACTTAACATGGCGTCATTTATTAGGCTACATACCGTTTTCTAGTGTAATCTAAAAGGGTATGCATTAGTATTTAAAATTTAAATTCTTTGTTATTTATATATTTAAATACTATTGGATATACCTATTGCATTTAACCTAATTATTTCATATTCACGTTTCGGCTTTTGTAGGCACATGATGTCTACGGAGGACGTCTAGTTCTTTATGGGTGCAATGCGTGGAAACGAACAACCATATCAAATAATGTCGAGAGAGGAAAAGCCCACCTCATTTTTTATGTGCATTTCCGCAGGAGCATAAAATATATATTCCATTGACACTTCGCGTTTGTGCGCTGGTTTTTCGTATTGCGCGTGCCGCAGCTACACGAACGTAACATATCCCAACCTTCCTTTCAATGAATTAATAATCGAACTTATATTCCTACACATTCTCATACTTAAACATCCTGTACGGTGATACACCGCTGTAATAGCTCGTGAGACCAAAACCGCATATATATAATATATATATATATAGTATATAATAGAGAGTTACATACTATATTTATATAATTATATATTATATATTTATATAGTATATATATAGTATTATTATATACTTATATATATATATAGATATATTATATAATATATGATATATAATATATTATATCTATATATATATATAATTAATATAATTTATATATATATATT
>JABUQX010070995.1:0-37500 GCA_015478945.1 Trachelipus rathkii
TAAGATTATTAATGTTTTTTACAATTTATAGTAAAATATTTTAGGAAACAGCATTTGAAATCTTCGGGATACCTAACTCAAATATAAATTTTTGAAATATTTCTTCTTGTGTATATTAAATTTTTTCTCCAGAATTTTTACAGTTGCTGATAAATAATTTCTGCACATCATTTGAGTCAGTAAATTTATCAATATCTATTCTATTCTCATCTTTTTCTCCCTTTCCAAGCACCAATTTATCTTTAAATTTTGGCTAAATTGAAGATTGCATTACTGATCTAAATCCACTACACAGCTCACATTAAACGTATTAAATCACAATTACATCATTCATATATGGGGCGTAAGTTT
This sequence comes from Trachelipus rathkii, assembly GCA_015478945.1. Classification (NCBI taxonomy): domain Eukaryota; kingdom Metazoa; phylum Arthropoda; class Malacostraca; order Isopoda; family Trachelipodidae; genus Trachelipus; species Trachelipus rathkii. The sequence continues at coordinate 352 of JABUQX010070995.1, forward strand.
ATCCAGTACCAGAAACAATGAAAAGATAATATATTAAGCTGCCATATTAGATAAGGTCACATATCACGATAAATATACATTACTGATATTAATCATTGAGGAAGTGAGACTAAATGGGGGATCGTTAGATATCTATATAAAAGTAGGATATAATTAAAATAATAACTATATAGTTGTATTAAGGGGTCACAGCTAAGGTAACGAGAAGAGATTAGGTAAGTATAGACAAGTAATTAGTTCAAAACATGGCGAGTACTTATAGAGGATATGTTAGGATACATATAACTCAATGTATTTAGTAGGGCATTAAATGTTTAAGCTACTAACATATGTAAGTAGTTATATATATCGATAAGGTAAAAATAGTGAATAGAAAGGAGAGAAAGTAGAGTACATGGTAGTATTGAGTACAACCAGAGAGAAATGTGGTATGTGAATAGATGAATTTGATATAGATAATTGAATGAGTGTAGCGAGAGCTATTCTCAATGAATGTCTTCGAGCATTGACTATATATGATAAATAGAAAGTGAAATCACAATCTGCATCTTGAGAGCCAGAGGAAAGCGAATGACGATGATCAGTACTTAGATTCCACGGAAATAGATGTAGAACGTATATATATAGCAGGATCGGTACAGTTCGTTTATTACTGACTGATATAATAATTTTTAGAGAGAACTCGAGTCACGCAGGGTCGATATTGTATTTTGCGGGGGGGGGTGCTCATGCCGTGGCCTCCGGCCCCCCCTGGCTACGGCCCCCTGTCAATCCTGAAACCCTCAAACATGCTCTTAATTCTCTTCAGTTGAGCTGATGTGTGGTACATGTGCTCGTGCGAACACCGACTACCTAACAAGAACACAGAAAAAGGTAGTAGAAGAAAAAATTGACTACAATCGATGAAGCAAACCCCGCAAGCCCTATTAACCTCCCTCTTTAATACCTTATAACGAAATGAGGTTTAACTTCTCTGCGACGCCACTAGCACACACGAGACCACCCTAGACTAGCGAAGCTGTCACAAGAGATCCGCAGACAATTTCGACCCTCTACTTCATTGCGATCTCGCCAGATGTGGGCCCGTTATCCCCGCACTTCCGGCACCCACTATGAGGCGCTCAACACACCATAAAAAGATTCTTCAAACCACAAAACCTTAGCACAAATCTTCTACTTCTCTATTTTTATTTGTCAGGTTCTTCTATACTCGAGCCCTCTCTTTTCGCTTGGCTTGTCCGAGGAAATCTCACATATTCATCACCTATATATGAACATTCTCCTAAACTTTTTTCGCGAGAGCTCAGAGCGTAATCTCCTATTCTAAATGCATCCAACTTTTACTCCTTCGGCTCTCTCCATGCCTATTTCGTTTCTCTATTCAACAACTCACAAACAACACTATATCATCCCGCTTAACCAACTCTGAACAATCATGAGGCCATTGCTCTTCCAAGCAGATAATCCGCACAGCATAATTTTTCTCCTTGAACAACACCCATCTAAACGTAATCTTTTCATTTTTCTCCACTTATCCCTTTCTATTTCATGACCATACAACATCCTTGTAATTTTATCGTTCATCTCTCTGCGATCGTGTAGTCAATTCCTTACTCACACCTAAACACCTACCCACTTGAAGAATTGGCCATATCTGAACACACTATTGTAAGAAACTTATTATATCTATAAGCACTTCACATATTCTCAGACCATCCTCACAGTCAATTCTTCACTCTGAACCGCAAGATGTATCTAAGACATTTTAACACAACTTCGGTGTTATTTATCGTAAACTTACCATTAAATTCAGTTGTGTTACTAATGCCTTTGACACGGCACATAGGGACACTGAGACAGCACTCACAAATAAGAATCTGTTAGATCTACCTTTTATCATTCACTCCATCTAATGAATTTAATGTCGTCACCAGCCTCCTTCCCTGCAATTCACAACTAGCATACTATAACATCAAGGCATCTAGTACCATGTTATCCTTATACACTGTGTCAACACAATATTGATATTAGAAATTACTAGATTGTATTTATTAATGACATATGTAACTGTATATCTTCGTACACATCCTAAGACTAATCCATGAGTATACAGGAATTGCCGGATCCAATTACAAAAATTACTTGGGATACTATACCTTTGTTATTACAATGATAAAAATTCACTGACCTCCGGTAATTAGTAATTTAAGACCTTTTACTATAGTATAATATATATCTATATATAGTTGCATATATTCCATAAATAATATGAAACTCAGTCACATTGTTCAACTGGCTGCTCACCATCATAGCCTATAAAATACCTCAACACCCGAGTAGAACTGAGTTACACATGGAACTCATCAAAGCACATAACATAACCTTCTTAGAATGACTTATTGCTACCGTTTGTAGCTTTCAACCACATTTACTAACACGCACTCACAAAATCTTCTACGAAATACCTCATCGTAATACCTCTTCTATCAGACACAACTCTACAAATTGCTACAAAACACAGAGTTCACACACTAGGATATACACATTCTATGTATTCAATAAGTGAACATATAATATAATGTCTTATGAATCTATCAGAGATATATACAAAAACACAAATTCTTACTATGAAGCCGAAATTCAGTATCATACTTAAATATAATGGGTTAAAGTATAGTATTATTGTCATTAGCCTATTATGTTAGATGAAATGTCTTAGCTTATAAAATATATAAGCTACAGAATATATTACACTATAAAACACCCAATTAAGATAAAAGGTAAAAATAGAGTATTGCAGTAATAGATACTTAGACTACATAAATTATATATATATATCTATAATATATAATATATATATGATATATAGGTATAATACTTTACTATTCTTGTTCATAGGGGTATTATTCCTAAGTAGATTGTTAATATAGTAAAGTCCTAAGATTATACATAACGTATTTCATTTTATATTATGCTTGTCTTTTAAAGCTATATAATAAGGCGAGAATGTATTAATAAAGAATATGCTTTATAAACGTATTTATCCATATATTATATTATATAAGCGTGTCCAAGACTACTATTACTGTAATTGTATATCAAATAAATTTGAATCATAATAGTAATAGCGTAAATAAATACTCGTTATTTAGCGTAATTGAAATCGAAAATAATTATTACCATTTAGTATTGGATTATAAATGGATGCGAGAGTGGTGATTTATGTGGATGGATAGTTGTATAACAAAACGTTTATGGGAGGGTATGAGTGTGCATCAAGTTGGTAAAGAGAATGGAGGTGAGTCATAAACATTTAGTCACCTTGCATTAATTATCATAAACGCGGGTACAAGGGGGAAAAAGAAAGGTACTTGTAAATAGTCAAATATTGAGTAATCTCACTTGTTCATAAGTGTAGCTGGCGACATTTTTTCAGCTATGCAGATCTCAATTTACAAATTAAATGAGAGAGGTATTAGTCAAATAGTCGCACTACCATCATATGTTTGATAAGAGCTCATATTGGTCGAAAGAGTAGCTCGTCTTAAAAGGTGAATGTATCAAAGCGAAGATAGAGAAATATATGTCAGTTTAGAAAGTGGTAAGGAGGATGTTTGAGTGCGATCAAAAATCTGTAACAATGATAACAAATGTATTCAAGGATAATATAATTTCTAATGAGGAGGCAGAAGACTAAAATATTGTAAATTCTCAGGTATTTTATGGATTTGCAATCATGTTCAAAAAGGTCGTAGTGAGATTTAGGATTTTAAAAAGTGGGGAATGCGTATGGGCGGCATGTGTGAGGTGGATAAAGTAAGGTAGAGTGGTATCTTCTTGATAGAATCAAAAAGTACGTAGTGACGATAGTGAACGTGTGTAAAAGAATAAGTATCAATGATTATGAAAGAGTGGATTAGTGGTCGTACATATATTAGATCAGAGCGTCGAGTGAGAACAATCGGATCGTGGTATAGACCCTAGCCTTGCAATTCCAAATATCCTGTATATTTGGATGAGTGTATGTATAAGATAGAGTAGGGTACATAGGGATATGAGTTAAGCAAATAGGCGAAATGATGAGTAGTGGAGCGATTCCCTACCTATTATTATCTGAGGGATGATTGGTTTTCGTGCCGAGATCTGAAGTCAGAGTTTTGAGAGGACTCAGTAGATGAGATTTGGTAGGGTGTGGTAAAGAAAGGGTTTCTGAAAGGTAAAACGTTAGATCTAAGATATACGGTTATGAGTTTTGATGAGGTACAGTCACAGTGTCCAGGTTCTGAAATGTTAATATTAGAATGAGATGAGCTATGCTTGAAACAAGTTGCTTGCTGCTTACACTAAAAAGGCCTCGAGGACTGCCCAAGTATCGGATGAGAAGTGGAATGGATGATTCGCTGCACGAGTGTATCTAAAGAGAAAACTACGTTTGTGAAGGACATCAGCCGAACGCTTGCTTGCGGTTTCAAAATGGACAGCATTAAATCGTTGGTGAATGTGAAAAAGTGCCGTACAAAGGTTTTGTAGAGACTGTAACCAGGACCCGTCTTTTTATCGAAAGAAAGGTAGTGTTGTTACGTCCTGGTATCGGTCCGCTCCTACCCAGCTCTGTCTGTTGTTAAAATCACCATGTGAACTCCCGAACTAGTAGCCTACCTCTTCAGGAACCTAATAGTCTCGGGAAGTAAGCGGTATATGATCTAAAGTATACAACTTCGTTGTCAGAACATGTCATCTTCAGTGGCGATCGTCTAGGTGTGAAACGAATATGATAATAAACTTAATGAGTGAGAGATCGAACGTATTAGAGAGTTGTTTGTGGTGCGGAGATTGGGGATAATTAGAGAGAATATAACCGGTGAAATGACTGTTGAGTCTTGGAGTGACGTCGACTTGGTGTTTTTATGGCGTCATTGCGTGGAATTAGAATCGATGAGCAGACCCGCCTGTCTGGTGGTGTGTTCGGTAATGGGGTCGAGCGGCATTGTATAAATCTACTGCGTTCGGTCATAGTGTTGTTGGGAATCGACCGGATGGAAGACAAAAGAAAAAGTGGAATATGTAGCTCAGTAAAAGGAATGGCTGGATGAGAGAGAATTGGTTGGTGAGCCTAGTGACGAGCGCGCATGGAGGCGAAAAAGACACAATTGTGGCGTATAAGCGTGAGGAGAGTTGGACTAGTCCTGGTGATATGCACGGCGCGAGCATTGTCAGATACGAGAGTAAACGAGGAGGTCATTAGTTGAGGGTCCATAGCGGTCGGCGGTTGCTAAGCGGAGTATGTTGTTGTGTTAGTCTCTGTGTTGTTTCTGACGTGCGGGACGGTATGGCTTTTTCGTCGTCACGGTCACCTCGCTCATTGGAAACAAGTGGGCGGTAAGGCCCCGAGCCCCGGCTTTCTTTTCTACTTGCTTCATTTTCTTCTACTTGAGAGTATTGATCGTCTACTATTTTTATGTTTCCGGATATGTTCACTGCACCCTTACCACCAGTCTTGGGGAGCAAAAGAGTGTGTGGTGATAGACGAAAGACTGAATGATGATGGATGATGATTGATTAGGATGGATGATGATGATGACGAGTAATATATATATATCTTTACTATATAGATATAACTGTAAGCTATAGGCGTATAGTATTATAGTACTATATGACATGGGTATTAAGTAAGTTAATATAGTATATATATATATATAATAATAGAGTATATACTTTATTGGTGGTATTATGGTTAGGGGAATAGTTATGGTATATTATATAATTTGCAATTAGTTATTTTCATAAAAGTCGACTGTGTACTTGTGACTTGTACTTTGATACCATGTACTTGTAGCTTGTACTTGACTACCTAGTATATATGTACTTGTTAACTTTTGTACTTCGTATTCTTGAGAAAAAATGTACGCTATGAACCCAACCTGAATTATATATATATATGTAAATTTACTAAATATTATATAAATATCATATATACTATATAGTTAATCTTAGTATAAAGTATATTATGAGATATATTATACGTTATATTATATAATTAATAGTATATATATAATATAATAATAAATATAAATAATTAATATATATTATATAAATATTATATATATTAAATAAATATATAGATGATATATATAATTGATATAATACAATATATAATTTATATATAATAATAAATTATATATATATAATATATATATATATAATCTATATATATGAATATATATATATAGTATTATAAATATATATATTAATATTATATAAATATATATATAAATAAATATAATATATTAATAGTATAATATTTATATATTATATATATATATATATGAATAAAATATCATATACTATATATATATACACTAACATATTAAGATAATATAATTATAATCTATTTAAATAATTTTCTATGTATTTCCCTTATATAACGCTATCTTATTATTATGCCATTAGATATCAACAAAATTGTAGGGGGTAAAGGTACCTGTATCATTACGAATATAGGTCAGTTAATATAAAATAAATAGCAGATAAAATAAATATATTTATACTAAATATAGATATATAATTATAAATATATATATATATATATGATAAATAGTAATATACAGTATATATATATCACCAACTTGACCCCCGCCTAAAACATGAAATCCTAAGTAGGCCGTTCTCACCATGATATATTATAATACTACCAGAAGATCGAACAGCAAAAAAGGACACAGCATAAATTGGAATTTACTCGAATTATATCGATATTAAGTAAAGAAAAGTTAAGGTGAAGTTGGGAGCTATCTCCTTATGCCTTTTAATACTTTATTCGTAAAAACAAAACCCGATATATGTATACCATGCGATGCGTTGTAAGGAAATATCTGATATCGTATATTTTATTTTCTTCTCGGAAAAAGACGTCTTTCTTCTTCTTTTTTAATAAAATACAAACCGGAACCAGCAAAATAAAACTGTCTCATATATCTTCTAAAGTAATTTTAAAATCAATATATATATAATATTATAATAATATATATTATATATAAATATTAGTATTATATATAAATATATATATATATATCATAAAGTAAATTTAAAAATCATATATATATATATATAATATATATATATATATAGTATATATGATATTTATTATTATTATATACTATTGTATTATATCTATGAATGCCATGATTATATTTTAAATATCATATTATAAAATATTATGTATTATTATATTATATATAGTTATATATATGTTAGTTATTATTGTATGTATTATTATGTATTAAGATAATATATTAATTGTTTTATGATATTAATATAATATATATATATATATTTATATAATTCGAGTTAGCTTCAGTTCCGGAGCTCACTGAAAAAATCAATCCCATCTCCAGAGTTACTCAGGAGAGGGGTGCTTCTTATGTATCGGCTAATTTATTCAGTGTACTCGTATTCCTTCCTCTTCAGATTGTTTATATTATTATTATTATTATTATTATTATTATTATTATTATTATTATTATTATTATTATTATTATCTATTATATTACTTATATTATATTATTGTCAAAATAGACGTTTGCGTGGACAACATTCATGATTAAGTCACAAACTATTCAATAAAGAAAAATTAGAATTAAGACAACATGAAGAAGTTCGCAACCTTCACATGTTTCAGATATTGATAATTCTGTGCATATATCAGACTATCGAAAGCTTCGTAACTTCGGAGCATCCTCTGTGTACTTGCTTAGACCTTCCTATACCTACTCCAAGAATCAAAGTGATTCGATATCTCCCAGACAGCATGTACACTTGCTGCAAGTTAGATAAACTTTGATTTAAAATTGCATGAGCAAACTTGCTAAAATAAAACTTGCTGCAAGGTTTTATATTGACTTAAAATTTGAAAAACTTCGATAATAAATAGCCGTGGCAAGCTTTCTAAATCAAACTTGAAGCAATCTTTCAGCAAGTTTAATATATTTATTATCATATATATATATATATATATATATTATATAATAAGATATATATATTATATATCAAATTACTATACTATATATATATATATATAGTATATATAATATATATATAGTATGATATATATCAATGATATATTAGAGATATATTAGTGATATTTATGAGCCAAATAAATTCAATATTAAGATAAATACTAGATAATATTTAACTAAAATAACAATAATCTATTAATTCTTTAAAGATTAATTATTATTTCCATTAGAATTTAATTTAGAGATCGTTAATATGAGATGATATAATATTATACTATATATATTAAGCATATTAACATGAATGTAGTAGTACATGTATACTAATTTGAACACAAAAAATATATAGTTATATATAATATATATGATTATATATATAGTAAATTAATATAGTATATAATATATATATATATATATATACTATAATATAATATATATATAGTATTATATTAATTTAGTTAGTATATATTATACTATATATAGTATTATATATTATATATATTAATATATATATAGTATATAGCATTATAAATACTTTGCTAATCCCTATTACGTATATATATATTATATATTATATATATATATATTAATAAACATTTTAACATAAAAAGTAATTTTATTATTAATAATAAAAAAAAATAATTTCAATAAATATAAACACAAATATGTTCGATGTTAAATAGAAAGTACTCACTTTACACTAAAATGCAGTCTTAACATGTTTGCGGTTTTAGCTCAATGGTTAAAAGCTGAATTTTCATTCAAGCTCCTCTGGTTCGATACCAACTCGAGAAACTAAAATTGGGACTCGTAACTACGAAAGTAAGTGAAGCTCGATCATGTGTCTTACATCTCAGAGCATAGGTGGCGGAATTATATCATATTAAAAGGATCGTACAATATTCACCTTTGTTTTTAACCTTGGCGTTGAATTTTTGCAAGTTTGACACGCCAAACTTGTAGCAAGTTTGTCCACTGGTAATTAAAATGTTTGGATCAAATTTGAATCAAACTTACACACTTCCAAGCAAGCTTACAACATGTTTGCATGTTTGATGTTGAAAACTTGTTTCAAATTTGAAACCAGTTTAAAAATGCGTGTCTGGTTAAGCTCTGACTCACTGAAATCATCCGAAAAATCACTGCAGTTAAAGTAAAGTGGAAATTGAAGAATGGAGCCAGAATCATTTAAAGTAACTAAAGGCAAAGGTTTAAGCAAAGAGTTCAGCTTTAGCGGAAGGTAAGACTTCTATGTAGCCGTCGAAAGAAACCTGGAGAGAGAGAGAGAGAGAGAGAGAGAGAGAGAGAGAGAGAGAGAGAGGCAGAGAGAAGAGAGAGAGAGAGAGAGAGAGAGAGAATGGAGAGGAAGGGAAGAAAAGGAGTGAGAGGTTAAGAAAGATGAGAGAGAGAGAGAGAGAGAGAGAGAGAGAGTTCCTTAAAGGTTTTCATGACGAAGAATCATAAAGATTCTTTAATTTTCTATGAAAAAAAAAGTTTTAAGTACGGCGTTAAATGCAAGTTCATGAAGTTTTGCGAGAAATAGCAAAGTTAATTCAACGTTTATTAGTTTTTATTGTAGTAAAAGAAACTAATATGTATGGCTCTATGCCAGAGAGAATGCCTTGGTTATATATTTCACTCACTCAGAGATGCCTGTTCCACCGAAGCAGTAATCTACAAGGGAGGTCAAAAAAAGTAGGTCATTAAGTCTGACAAGTTTGCAATAGTAAATTGGCAAAACCAGTTTGCGAAAGGCATGAGTAATCCTCGCCGAAGACTTGAAGAGGAAGAAAATACAGAAATGAGAAAGTGGCAGAAGAAACTCAAAAGGAGAAAGTGCTTAATAGCTTTGAAGAGAGGTGACTGACTGCTTTTCGTCTTTCTTAAGTGTGTAGGAAACGAGTTTCAAGTGTGTATTATATCTATGATACGAGTTTGATACTCTTCTTTTTTGTTGCCTATGATGTTATATTTAAAATAATAGTTAACTAGAAGTTGTGTGAGTCTTTTGTTGTGAGTCATTTTGTGTAGTTCTTTCATGAGAATTGCTGTTGAGCCAAAATATTTTTAGTTTTTGAAATATTTGCGAGTTAAGAGTGATTTTTTTTTTTTTTTTTTTTTTTTTTTTTTGAATCGTTTACTCGAGTGTGTATTTGATTTGTATGTAATTCCACTAACTGTGAGGCAATAAATTAATACGGGTACTTATTGAAAAATATATTTTGTAATTTGTGTGGTACTTTCGGTAAATGGGGATGGATTTTGCTAACTTTTCCTGTACGTATATATTTAATAATTTTATTGACTAATTGATTTATGTATCTGAGGTTGTTAATTTTTCATCAATTATTTTATTATGCCTTCAAGAAACTTTTCATTACTCATTTCATTTAATTCTACACTATTTATTTTAAAATTAAGTTTAATACCATTTGTATCATTATATTTATCACGATAATGTTGTGTATTTTCTTCGTGATATCATCACGTCGTCATATCTGAAGTCATAGATTAAATGTAATTATAGTCAGAAGAGTAGGTGATATGGGTCGGGCAATTTCGTCTGATGCTAGTGACCTTTAGATACTGAAAATAATTTCATAAAAGTTATAAACAACGAATAGAGGGGTGGATACTTATTTTTTCAAAAATTGACATAGCAATCATTTGCTTCACTGTCTATCAAACACAAAAATTCACACTCAGTTGTGACTGCAATTAAACCTGGCGTATGCCGCAATTTATATTAAGTATTATCAACATATAGTTGTATAGTGAGCTACATCGGACAATTACTATAATTATATATATATATATACACATATGCTTTACTACTATTACTTATTACGGTATATCCTATATTCATACCAGTCCATATAGGTATTAATACTAGGTATAGTATATATATATTCCACTAAAATCACATACATATACTACGAAAATATTATACATACTATATAACAATTTTATATTCCTCACTTCAGTTAAAATAAACACACACATCCCTAATTAATTACATTTACTATAGAACATGCAACTAACAACATCTTACCCTTTTTAGACATTCTTTTAATTTGGTCCGACCACCATATCATACAATACAAGGTCTATAGAAAACCCACTTCTAACCCTTCCTATATACATGCATCACTAAGAAAGAAAGAAAGAGAAAGTTTACATTTAATTTAGCTGACTCAGCAGAAGAGGAATTGTCTTCCTTAGAGCTTTTAAGATTACGAAGTTCCTCTTAATGAGAGCTTGTTATATTACACGAGTGTAAAATAATATTTCATAATTAAGCTAGTGATCTCAACTACCATTTTCCTATCCACAACAGCCTTCATCTGCCAGTGTGACTCGATCTGCGGTCAAGATGCGTGCAACAGGCAGCACAGGTAAGTGCTCTAATTTGTTTTTAAATCCCTTCTCCACAGTGAGCTCGCTCGTGGTGAATTATACGCGATCCTGACGAGCATACAGTCAGCCACCGGTCCACCCACCAACTCTCCTAAGTAAGTTCGAGTTTCCTGGCATTTGAAATTCGTTTGTTTCACACCCTGACGAGCGGGTCTTCACTACCTCTCACGTCACGTTACGACATTAGTGTTGCTGGCAAACAAAAAATATTCTGGCCTGAAAAGGAGGGGGGGGAGACTGACTCCGATGACATCAGCCTCATTCTTGTGCACTGGACTCAATCTATTCGATGATCTATCACGCTTCCTTCACACAAATACTGAAGCAGGGGATTTTTGAAGACGGCAGAGATAGAGAGTCGTCATGAGCCAAAAACTCACTGTTTAAGCAGTCTATATAATCATATATCAGGGGACGTTATATACAAAAGGGTACTTGGTGCCGCCTTATTAGATAGAGCGAGAGCAGATGAGACAGAGTGGAGGAAAACACATGTGATTACTCCAGTGAGGATCAGCTAGGAGCGCCGTAGGAAGGGAGTAGGGGAGTGAGGGGAGGGATATAGAAGTAACCAATACTGTAAGGGATAACATATTAAGGGGAGATAGCGCGCCGCAGCGGTGGTGGGTCTGGAGGATGGGGACCGCAAGGACGTGGCGGGGCATCGTGCAGAGGGGGACTTCTGCCCTTTGACCTGTTACGAGTAGATTTGCGTAGGACTGCCGGACAACATCTGAGGTGAACTGGTATCAGAGGTCATAACCAGGGGGGGGGCGGAGCGGTGTGGACTGGGTTGAGGCGGGGAGGGGCCTGGTGGTTGGGGGCAGTGTTCAGTTAGACATTGGGAGGAGAGCGGTGGTGGGCGTCAACGCGGGGCTTACGAATGATTGTAATCCGGGGGAGGGGGGAATCCTTTGTTGGGCATAAAAGGCAGATAGGGGGGGTGGAGTGAGGTGGCGGCTGTATAGGTGGTAAATGGTAATGCAGGGGAGGTAGTGGGTGGGAAGAGGGGGAGGGGGGGGGGTTGATTGTGCACGAATGATACAGAGAGAGGGAGGCCGAGGATCGAGCCATTCAGATAGGTCAAAGAGGGAAAGAGAGAGATAGGTCAGGAGGGAGGTTCTGTTATAGACGGGGTCCGCACCGGTGAGGGGGCGTAGGGGCTTGGAGTATATTATAATCAAAAATTAATAAAGACAAAAGACTATTTTATTGTGATAATAGAATTAAAATTTTTTATTTAATTTTATTAATATATTTATATATATAATTTACAGTTTACAACAAACAAATAAATAGCAAGCTGACAGCACCAATTTTTTTTCAGTAAATAACCTAACTTCTACGGTCTATTATACTAAATCCACAATGAATCGCCCCAAAATTATAAATTTGACATTAAATGACAATTTATATCCGATTGGCGGAAACAAAGTGCAGTGATATTTTTTCTTCTATTTATAAAAGGATTTTTCTAAAAGTTAATTAATTTAATATTAAGCATAACAATTAACACTATAATTCAATATATAAAATATAAATATATATAAATATTATAAATACACATAGTAAATATATATATTATATAAATATATATATATATATTATATTATATATTATATGGTATAATATATATATTAGTATATATATATATATATTATATATATATTCCTGAGTATTATGGTTAACCGAGCACAGAAATTTTCCGCACAACACGGCACCTCTATGTTTTGAAAATCGCACCATATAGGACCATTAGAATTGTGAATATGTGTGGTGCAGCCGTACCAGCACCTCAATAGCACATACCACCACCCGGTGCATCGACCAAACCCTATCACCGTATATCACTGTGGTTTGATAGTGTAAAATTGAATGCGAGGTAAGCTGAAAATAAAATGAAGTTAGATGTGCAGAACAATTTATATTTAACTGAGATTGCTTGTTATGTAAGAGTAACATTTATAGTCAGAAAGTAGTGAATCAGAGAGATGTATAAGAGTTATTTCTGGATAGACGTAAACCTAATATAACACCACCTCTCCTCAAAGAAGGTGTTATGCGACTAAAAAGTTCAGAGAGCTAGTGTCAGTTCCATAAGCGTTAGAACTGACAGAATGTAATTTGAGGGTCAGTGGCAAGCGTAACAGTTGTAATTATATATATAGAAAAATATATATAAATAATACTAATATAAATATATAATATACTATAATATACTATATATATATATATATATATATAACTATATCAAATATATATACCCTAAAAGGTATATTATTATCCGTACAGAACCTAAAGTCCCCTTATAGTTGCGTTTGAACCCTAACCTTTGATGATGTAATTACACCACAGAAGAGTGTTACCCCACTGCCATCCTTGACCACGACCATGAAATGCTAAAAGGAGCAAGTACGCCCACTCAAACCAGCCTACTTGCCTCGAAAGGCTACTTCCCTCTCAACGGAACAAAGGCATGTCCATAATGCGCTGTATCTAAGAAACCTCCGGTAGAACTCCCCGCTCACACTCGGTATGCACAGGTGTACACTGGTGTAATCTTTTAAACGGTGCTTTTCATTTTGTAATACATAGGATCTATGCCTTATTGGCGTATCATTAATCTCGTACAAACACAGCAAAATTCTCTAAGTGGATTTGACCCTTACCCTTGAAATGGGTAAATCAATGAGTAGTTATCCCTTGACCACGATAGCTAAAAGGAGACCGGCCGACTGTCCTCTGAAAGCGCTACTACACTCCCCATCTCAACGAGGGAAGTCCGTTAAAAATTCAACCCAGTGTGACCTTTGACCCGATTGTGGGCGGGGAGTTTCTGGCGAGGTAATGATCCGGGAATGGACATCTGCCCTTTGTTCCTCATTATCGTAAGAATGGGATTGATCCGAGGTAGAAGCAAAGTGAGCAGTGATTTGCTACACTATTATTTTTGCTCACTCCGGGAGGTTCAAGGGCGAGTTTTGGTTTACCATCTCAAGAGGTAAGGGAGAGTTCAAACCCACTTAATAGATTAGCCAAAATTTATTTTTCTGCTCACAGAATACAAATAGGCATGATGACGGAGTAAAGTGCAATTACTTTATCGGTATAGTAATAGTAACGTAGTTATAATTGTAATAAATAAATAAAGACTATTGTCTTATATTATAATAAATATCTTTGATATATATCTCCTCGTCTGCTCTATATTACTACTCTATACTATTACCTCAGTTATATAGTATATATATAATATATATCAATATTTATAATATATATCTATATTAGTATAATATATATATATTATAATATATAATATATATAATATAATAAAGATATATATTTGCGAATGCTTCATAGATATGAATAATAATGAATGGGAGGGAGCTTTCGTGACTAAGCGATGAGTGAACGTAGGAAAACTAGTGTGGAGGTAAACACACTTTCCAAAATCGCAAACATTGGTACTAAGAAAATGGGAATAGTGAATATGTTAGTGATTTGATTAGTTAAGAAAAAAATAGGTATTTTGGGAATTTGAAGTTATATATGTCATTAGTAAGTACAGGAGGGATTAAAGGTATGATAGTGAGAAATTGAAGAAGGTATAAATACTGTAAGTTAAAGATGAAATATAGTAAGTGAATATATGATTCATTAGATGTGAGGATGAGAATTGTGACTATAGAGCACTGGAAATGGGAGTAAGCGTAAGGAAGCTTTTGGGGTTTAGGTTCCGAAGTAGTTTATGGAGGCGCGCATAGAAAAAGAGCGGCACCACACACGTCTAGCATTTTGCGTTGGTTTATCTCATTGACGAAATGTACACAAGTAACAGGGGGCGAGTTATCTAAACCCAGGGGTGTTCAAATATTGTTGTCCTTTCTTCACGAAACCCTTACAATTATAATATATATAGAACATAGATCATAAGATAAGCTTCTATAATAGGTTATTCGTAAAGATAGCGAAATACGCTTACAGTCTAACGATTGCAATTAATGACAGCAAGAAAATATATATATCACTAAAGCAGTGTTTGCTAAGTTCAAAAATGACTAATGAATGCAAACACTTGTGTACGTTGGTTAATTAAATATACATCGGTGACTAAATTGGCAATGCAATAGTGGGATAAATATATATATGTATTGAAATTGAAACGTGAAAATCTAACGATATCCCATTGAATTTACCTTTTTTGAAATATTATTAGCAACATAGTTGTTCTTCTACTTACAACTTTAGCTGAAATCCTATACACGATAGAGCTGTCTTATAACTAAAAAATAAAAACATCTTAAATTATTTTTCTGCTTGTATTGAAAAATAAATACACCCTAAATCTTATTATAAACACGAAGGCTGTTTTTGGTAAAAGATACAGCAAAATATTATATTCAGTAATTAAGAATACAGCCACAAGAAGAGGTTGGGTTGTTTCTTCATTCATTGATACACCTGAAATCTTATACACAGCATGGTTGTTTTTGGACAAGAAACATAGAATTTTGTGAAGAACGTGAGTGTTTATATACTAAAAAACACAGAATTCTTAAAGAAATCATAATTTTTTCTAAATTGAAAAGTACCGCCTAACTTTTTTACACAAAATGGCTGTATCTCTTACTTTAAAATATAACCACGTAACATTGCACCTTTTGCACTCTGAAACATCCAAATTCTGATACCCAGTGGCCGAAATCTTATATACAACATGTCTGTAACTGTACTGAAAAATCCGCCAGAAATCTTAAGCACTACATAACTCTTATAACACTTAAAAAAACTGCCAGAATCTTCTAATTTTCTATATGGCTGTTTATGCATTCAAAATTACAGAGGAAATGTTATACAAGACATGGCAGTTTTTGTACTCAAAAATACAGTTAAAACCTTGCACCCTACATGAAAAAATTATGTACACGCCAAAGTTATTTCCGCATTTAAAAACACAGACGAAATTTATAAACTGCAAGGCTATTTCTGTACTGAAAAACAATTCTACAATTACATGGCTGCTTCTGTACTGAAAAATAAATCTACAGTTTCATGGCTGTTTCTGCTTTCAAAGACAAACATTAAATCTTATACGTAGCCAAAGAAACATTATGCATAATATGCCTGTCTCTCTATTCACCAACACTGTCGAAATCTTTTAAATTCCATGACTGTTTCTACACTGAAAAATTCGACCACAAAATCAAAGGATTTCTTAAATCCGCTTATTGCAAATTAATAAAAGCAACATCTTGGTGGGAGATTTGAAATCCCAGTTTTGCAATAAATAAGTCCTATTTCCTTCATTTTAACATGAGCAATTTATGGGGGAATTTATTGTTTTAAATTTTACTGCTAAATTGCTTCGTGGAATATCTCTCTCTCTCTCTCTCTCTCTCTCTCTCTCTCTCTCTCTCTCTCTTCTCTCTTTTTCTCTCTCTCTCTCTCTCTCTCTCTCTCTCTCTCTCTCTCTCTCTCTCTCTCTCTCTCTCTCTCTCTCTCTCTCTCTCTCTCTCTCTCTCTCTCTCTCTACTTTCTTCTTCTTCTTCTCTCCTCTCTCTCTCTCTCATCTCTCTCTCCTCCTCTCTCTCTCCTCTCTCTCTCTTCTCTCTCTCTCTCGTCTCTCTCTCTCCCTCTAACTCTCTCTCTTCTCTCTCTCTCTCTCTCTCTCTCTCTAACTCTCACTCTCTCTCTCTCTCTCATTCTCTCTCTTTCTTCTCGCTCTCCGTCTTCTCTCTCTCTCTCTCGGCTCTCTCTCTCTCTCTTCTCTCTTTCTCCTCTCTCTCTCTGCTCTCTCTCTCTCTCTCTCTCTCTCTCTTCTCTCTCTCTCTCTCTCTTGCTCTCTCTCTCCTCCTCTCTCTCTCTCTCCTCTCTCTCTCTCTCTCTCTCTCTCTCCTCTCTCTCTCTCTCTCTCTCTCTCTCTCTCTCTAAAGCAATTCGGTGTCGTTAAAAGTATAATTTTATAATTGTTTACTTTGTTTTTATTTATTTTCTACCATTTTCTATATATCCATTCTTTATCTCTTATCTCTTTATTCCACTCATTCTCTTTATCTCTTTATCTCTTTATCTCTTTATCTTCTTCTTCTCTTCCTACCATTTTACCTTCTTTATCTTCTTTATCAGTTTATCTTTATCTTATCTTTATCTTTACCTTAATGTTGATCTTCAATCTACATCTTCATCTTCATCTTCATCTTCATCTTCATCTTCATCTTCACTTCATCTATCTATCTTCTTCTTCTTCTTCTTCTTGCTTCTTCTTCTTCTTCTTCTTCTTCTCTTCAATCTTCATCTTTATATATATATATAATATATATATAATTTATATATATATATATATATATATATATATATATATATATATATATATATTTATATATATATATATATATATATATATATATAAAAAAATATATACATTAATATATATAATATATATATATTATATATAATATATTATATATATACTATATATAATATATATATATTTATATATAATATATAATATATGTATATAATAATATAATATACTATATATATATAATATATATATATATATATATATATATATATATACATTTTTTTAGGAGATATAATATATATATATATATATATATATTATTATAGTATATATATTTGTTTCGCTGCACCCAACAATGTCATTTTTGTTTGAACCACAAAAATCCAAAAATTTCAAATTTTCAAACTTTTGACAAAAAGTAATTTTAAGAACCTGCTTAGCTCAAAAGTATAACGAGGCTATTACAAATCCCGAGACACCATAGGATTCCTCACACAAAAAACCTTTCTTAAAATATAATTACAAAAATCACTTTTCTACGACTTGTATTTCAGGAGGAATAGTCAATTTATATGTTTGGAACCACAAAAATTCAAATTTCTCAAACTTTTAACAAAAAGTAATTAAGAACCTGTTCTCTTACTAAAAAAGTATAACAGCTATTAAAATCCGAAGACACCATAGGGTTCCTCACACAAAAACCTTTTCTTAAAAATATGTCAAAATCACTTTTCACGACTTGTATTTTCAGGAAGAAGAATAGGCATTTATATGTTTGAACCACAAAATTTCTAGAAAATTTTTCAAATTTTCAAACTTTTGACAAAAAAGTAATTAAGAACCTGTTACTCCAAAAGTATAACAGCTATTACAAATCAAAAGACACCATACCATAGTATTCCTAACACAAAAACCTTTCTAAAAAATTATCAAAATTCACTTTTCTAAAAGAATTGTATTTCAGGAGAGAATAAGGGCAATTTATATTGTTTGAACCACAAAATAAAAAAATTTCAATTTTCAAAAATTTTTTAACAAAAATAATTTAAGAACCTGTTACTCCAAAGTATAACAGCTAATTTACAAATCACAAAAAGACACCATTTTAGGATTCCTCACTACAAATACCTTTCTAAAAATATTCAAAATCACTTTTCTACTGACCTTGTATTTCAGGAGGATTATGGGCCATTTTATATGTTTGAAGCACAAAAAAAATCCAAAAATTTCAAATTTCAAAACACTTTGACCAAAAGTAATTAAGAACCTGTTACTCCAAAAGTATAACAGCTATTACAAATCGAAGACACCATAGAGTTCTCAACAAAAAAAAAACCTTTCTAGAATTTTCGGAATGAAAGAGAGTACCTGATATT
Organism: Trachelipus rathkii; assembly: GCA_015478945.1. Classification (NCBI taxonomy): domain Eukaryota; kingdom Metazoa; phylum Arthropoda; class Malacostraca; order Isopoda; family Trachelipodidae; genus Trachelipus; species Trachelipus rathkii. The sequence continues at coordinate 19,461 of JABUQX010070995.1, forward strand.
TCAGGAGGGAATAGCGTACCTGACCTTACGAAAAGGAAGAGTGTGCTTAATTTTCAAACTTTTGACAAAAAGTAATTAAGAACCTGTTACTCCAAAAGTATAACAGCTATTACAAATCCGAAGACACCATAGGATTCCTCATTCACAAAAAACCTTTCTTAAAATATAACAAAAATCACTTTTCTACGAATTGTATTTCAGAAGGAATAGCCATTTATTATGTTTTTGAAACCACAAAATTAAAAAAATTTCAAATTTTTCAAATTATTTTGACAAAAAGTAATTAAGAAACCTGTTACACCAAAAGTATAACAGCTATTAAAATCCGAAGACACCATAGGATTCCTCACACAAAAACCTTTCTAAAAATGTCAAAATCACTTTTCTACGACTTGTATTTCAGGAGGAATGGCCATTTATATGTTTGAAGCACAAAAATCCAAAAATTTCAAATTTTCAAACTTTTGACAAAAAGTAATTAAGAACCTGTTACTTCTAAAAAGTATAAATCAGCTATTTACAAAATCCGAAGACACCATAGGATTCCTCATACAAAAACCTTTCTAAAAATGTCAAAATCACTTTTCTACGACTTGTATTTCAGGAGGAATGGCCATTTATATGTTTGAACCACAAAAATCCAAAAATTCCAAATTTTCAAACTTTTAACAAAAAGTAATTAAGAACCTGTTACTCCAAAAGTATAACAGCTATTAAAAATCCGAAGACACCATAGGATTCCTCACACAAAAACCTTTCTAAAAATATCAAAATCACTTTTCTACAACTTGTATTTCAGGAGAATGGCCAAATTTATTATGTTGAACCACAAAAAAATCCAAAAAATTTTCAAATGTTCAACTTTTGACGAAAACGTAATTTAAGAACCATGTTACTTCCAAAAGATTATAAAAAGCTATTACAAATTCCGAAGCACTATAGGAATTCCGCACACAAAAAACCTTCTAAAAATGTCCAAAATCACTTTCAACGACTTTGTATTTTCAAGTGTTAAGAGAATGGCCATTTATATGTTTGAACCACAAAAATTTCAAATTTTCAAACTTTTGACAAAAAGTAATTAAGAACCTGTTACTCCAAAAGTATAACAGCTATTACAAATCCGAAGACACCATAGGATTCCTCACACAAAAACCTTTCTAAAATAATAAAATAATAATCACTTTTCTACAACCTGTATTTCAGGAGAAAAGCCATTTATATGTTTTGAACCACAAAAAATCCAAAAATTCAAATTTCAAACCTTTTAACAAAAGTAATTAAGAACCATGTTAACTCCAATAAGTTTATAACAGCCTATTAAAATCGAAGACACCATAGGATTCTCACACAAAAACCTTTCTAAAAAATTATCAAAAATCACTTTTCTACGACTTTATTTCTGGAGGAATGGCCATTGATAAAGTTTTGTAATAGTCCAAAAAAAATCGCAAAAACATTCGCTAAATATTTCAAACTTTTAACAAAAAGTAATTAAGAACCTGTTACTCCAAAAGTATAACAGCTATTACAAATCCGAAGACACCATAGGATTCCTCACACAAAAACGTTTCTAAAAATATCAAACTCACTTTTCTACAACTTGTATTTCAGGAGGAATGGCAATTTATATGTTTGAACCACAAAAATCCAAAAATTTCAAATTTTCAACACTTTTGACAAAAATTAGATAAGAACCTGTTACTCAAAAGTATAACAGCCTATTACAAATCCAAAGACACCATAGGATTTCCTCACACAAAAAAACTTTCTAAAAATATTCAAAAATCACTTTTTTCTACAGGACTTGTAATTTTCAAGAGGAATGGCCATGTATATGTTTGAACCACTAAAAATCTAAAATTTCAAATTTTCAAAACATTTGACAAAATTAATTAAGACCTGTTACTCCAAAGTATAACAGCATTATTAAATTCCAAAGACACCATAGGATTCCTCACACAAAAACCTTTCTAAAAATAATCAAAAAAAAATCCCCCCAAAAACCCTTTTTTTTTTTTTCTACCGACTTGTATTTCAAGGAGGAATGGTTCCAAACGAAAGACGTATCGAATTACGAAATATACCATAAAATTTTCAAATTTTTCAACTTTTAACACAAAAAGTAATTAAGAAACCTGTTTACTCCAAAAGTATAACAGCTATTACAAGTCCGAAGACACCCAAACCTTTTCTAAAAAACCTTTTCTAAAAATATCAAAATCACTTTTTACGACCTGTATTTTCAGGAGGAATAGTCATTTATATGTTGAACCACAAAAATCCAATAAAATTTTCAAATTTCAAATCTTTTGACAAAAAGTAATTAAGAACCTGTTACTCCAAAAGTATAAAAACATGCTATTACAATCCAAAGGACACCATAGAATTCCTCACACATAAACCTTTCTAAAAATACTAAAATCACTTTTCTTACGACTTGTATTTCAGGTGGAAGGAATGGCCATTATATGTTTGAAACCACAAAAAATCCAAAAATTCCAAATTTTCAAACTTTTAACAAAAAGTAATTAAGAACCTGTTACTCCAAAAGTATAACAGCTATTAAAAATCCGAAGACACCATAGGATTCCTCACACAAAAACGTTTCTAAAAATATCAAACTCACTTTTCTACAACTTGTATTTCAGGAGGAATGGCAATTTATATGTTTGAACCACAAAAATCCAAAAATTTCAAATTTTCAAACTTTTGACAAAAAGTAATTAAGAACCTGTTACTCCAAAAGTATAACAGCTATTTACAACCAAAAAGGACACCAATACGGATTCCTCAACACAAAAACCTTTTCTAAAAATATCAAAATCACTTTTCTACGACTTTTGACAAAAAGTAATTTAAGATATGTTTGAAAGCACAAAAATCTAAAAAAATTCAAAATTTTCAAACTTTTTGACAAAAAGTAATTGAGGACTGTTACTCCAAAGTATAACAGCTATTGAACAAATCCGAAGACACATAGATTCCATCATTACAAAAACCTTTCAAAATGGTCAAAATCCACTTTTCTACGGAACTTGTATTTCAGGAGGAATGACCATTTATATGTTTGAACCACAAAAAAATCCAAAAATTTACAAAATATTTCAACTTTTGGACAAAAAAAAAATAAAAACCTGTTACTCCAAAAGAATAAAAGCTGCTTTTACAAATCCGAAGACACCATAGGATTCCTCAAAAAAAAAAATTTTTCTAAAAAAATGTCAAAAATCACTTTTTCTACGACTGTATTGTCAGGAGGAATTGACTATTTATATGTATTAACGAACAAAAATTTCTAAAAATGTCAAAATTTTCTACGACTTTTGACAAAAAGTAATATAAGAAACCTGTTACTCCAAAAGTATAACAGCTATTACAATCCGAAGACACCATAGTATTCCTCACACAAACCTTTCTAAAAATGTCAAAATCCACTTTTTCTACGACTTGTATTTCAGGAGGATGGCCATTTATATGTTTGAACCACAAAAATCCAAAAATTCCAAATTTTCAAACTTTTAACAAAAAGTAATTAAGAACCTGTTACTCTAAAAGTATAACAGCTATTACAAATCCAAAGACACCATAAGATTCCTCACACAAAAACCTTTCTAAAAATATCAAAATCACTTTTCTACGACTTGTATTTCAGGAGGAATGGCCATTTATATGTTTGAACCACAAAAATCCAAAAATTTCAAATTTTCAAACTTTTGACAAAAAGTAATTAAGAACCTGTTACTCCAAAAGTATAACAGCTATTACAAATCCGAAGACACCATAGGATTCCTCATACAAAAACCTTTCTAAAAATGTCAAAATCACTTTTCTACGACTTGTATTTCAGGAGGAATGGCCATTTATATGTTTGAAGCACAAAAATCCAAAAATTTCAAATTTTCAAACTTTTGACAAAAAGTAATTAAGAACCTGTTACTCCAAAAGTATAACAGCTATTACAAATCCGAAGACACCATAGGATTCCTCACACAAAAAAACTTTCTAAAATATAGTCAAAATCACTTTTCTACGACTTGTATTTCAGGAGGAATGGCCATTTATATGTTTGAACCACAAAAATCCAAAAATTCGAAATTTTCAAACTTTTAACAAAAAGTAATTAAGAACCTGTTACTCTAAAAGTATAACAGCTATTACAAATCCAAAGACACCATAGGATTCCTCACACAAAAACCTTTCTAAAAATATCAAAATCACTTTTCTACGACTTGTATTTCAGGAGGAATGGCTCTTTTATTTTTTTAAACAAAAAAAATAAAAAAAAAACAAATTTAAACTTTTTTTGACAAAAAGTAATTAAGAACCTTTTATTCCAAAACTATAACAGCTATTACAAAAATCCGAAGACCATAGGATGCCTCATACAACAAAAACCTTTCTAAAAATAACAAAAAAAACACTTTTCTACGACTTGTATTTCAGGAGAGGAATGACCATTTATATGTTTGAACCAACAAAATCCAAAAATTTCAAATTTTTCAAACTTTGACAAAAAGTAATTAAGAACCTGTTACTCCAAAAGTATAAACAAGGCTATTACAAATCACGAAAGAGATACCATAGTATTCCTCACCAAAAACCTTTCTAAAAATATCAAAATCACTTTCTACGACTTGTATTTCAGGAGGAATGGCATTTTATATATGTTTGAACCACAAAATCCAAAAAAATTTCAAATTTTCAAAACTTTTAAAACAAAAAGTTAATTAAAAAACTGTTACTCCAAAAGTATAACAGCTATTAAAAATCCGAAGACAACCATAGGATTCCTCACACAAAAACCTTTCTAAAAATATGAATTCACTTTTTCTACGACTTGGTATTTCAGGAGGAATATCCATTTATATGTTTGAACCACAAAATCCAAAAATTCCAAATTTTCAAACTTTTAACAAAAAGTAATTAAGAACCTGTTACTCCAAAAGTATAACAGCTATTACAAATCCGAAGACACCATAGGATTCCTCACACAAAAACCTTTCTAAAAATATCAAAATCACTTTTCTACGACTTGTATTTCAGGAGGAATGGCCATTTATATGTTTGAAGCACAAAAATCAAAAAATTTCAAATTTTCAAACTTTTGACAAAAAGTAATTAAGAACCTGTTACTCCAAAAGTATAACAGCTATTACAAATCCGAAGACACTTTAGTATTCCTCACACATTAAAACCTTTCTAAAATATCAAAAATCACTTTTTCTACGACTTGTAATTTCAGGAGGAATGGCCATTATATGTTTTGAACCACAAAAATCCAAAAAATTCAAATTTTTCAAACTTTAACAAAAAAGTAATTAAGAACCTGTTACTCCAAAAGTTAAACACAGCTATTAAAAAATCCGAAGACACCCATAGATTTACCTCACACAAAAACGTTTCTAAAAATATCAAACTCACTTTTTCTACAACTTTGTATTTCAGGAGGAATATTCAGTAATTTATATGTTTGAACCACAAAATCCAAAAATTTTCAAAATTTTACAAACTATTTGACAAAGTTAAATTTAATTGAACATGTTAATCTCTCTTAAAAGTATAACAAGCATTATTATAATCAATATACCATAATAGACTACCATAGGTAATCATCACTACATAAAAGACAAACTTTCTAAAAAAAATATCAAAAATACGAAATCTATTCATACGAATCTTATATTTCAAGGATAAGGAAAAAAGGGAAATAAGGGGGCAAAAAAGCAGCAATTATATATATGTAAGAACCACTAAAAATTCCAATAAAATTCCAAAAATTCAACTTTTGAAAAAATAATAAATTAAAACCTTTACTCCAAAAGTTAATATACTAGCTATTACAAATCCAAATTAACTACCATTAGTAGAATTCCATGCACAATCAAATATAACACTAATATCTAAAATATCCAATATTAAAGGTCACTTTTCTACGACTTGTATATTTCAGGAGGAATTGCCGGCCATTTATGTGATTGAACCACAAAAATCTCCAAAAATCACATAATTTAATCACAGCTCATTTACAAAAACAGAAGTTAACAGACCTGTTACTCCAAGAAAAGAGAATCAAAAACAGCTTAAATAAAAAAATCTGGAAGGATCCTACCATAGGAATTTCACATACACAGCAACAAGACTGTTCTAAACAATATAACAACACTCACTTTTCGTAAACGAGTGAACTAATTACAAGGGAGGTAATGGACAATATATGATATGAACCACAAAATATCCAAAAATTTCAAAATTTCAACACTTTTGACAAAAAACGTAAATTATAAGAAACGTACATATACCAAAAGATAATAACACTATACAAAATCCTGAATAGACACATATAGGATCCTACACACAAAAAACCTTTCTAAAAATGTCAAAATCAACTCTTTCTACGACTTTAAGTATTTCAGTAGAAGAAAATGGCCATTTATAATGTTTGACCAACAAAAATTTCAAATTTTCAAAACTTTTGACAAAAGTAATTAAGAACCTGTTACTCTAAAAGTATATAAAAGCTATCAAAATCCGAAGACACCATAGGATTCTTCTTCACACAAAAAACCTTTCTAAAAAAAATATTGAATTCACTTTTCTACGACTGTAGGTATTTTCAGAGGGAAATGAACCAAAATTTAATATGTTTGAACCATCAAAAAATCCAAAAATTTCAAATTTTCAACTTAATTTAAACAAAAAGTAAATTAAGTAACCACTGTTTACTCACAAAAGAATCAAATCGACATATTACATAAATCCGGAAGAACACGCAAGGAATCCTAACAACAAAAAAACCTAATCATTTGCTAAAAAAATCAAAATCCCACCTTTTACTTACGCACTAGAATAATATAACAGTGAAGAATAGTCATTATATGAAGTAGTTTGAACCAAACACAAAAAATCCAGAAACCATTTACAAATTTCACCAAACTTTTGACAAAAAGATAATTCAAGAAACCTGCTTAAACTCCAAACGTGTAGTAACACAGTAACAATCTACTGTAAAAGCCAAAGAACAACCAACAAATAAGTATTAACCTCACACAAAAAAACCTATAAATACGCTACAAAAATATTCAAAACACTTTATCATACGACTGTGATTCAGAAGATGAATGAGCCCATAATATATATAAGTAAATTGAACCACAAAAATCCAAAAAACTCCAAACAATTTCAAACTATTATAACAAATTAGAAACGGAAATGGCAGCCTTTTTATTTACTGTATCTATAACAGAACTAATTTAAAACATTCACGAAGAAAACACAACATAGAGAATGTCTCACACACAAAATAAACGTTAATCTAGACAAAAATATACTAAACGTCACTATTCAAAACCTGAAATTTCAGGTAGGAACCCAATATGGCAAAATAATGGTATATTGGAACCGACAAGAAAACTCAAAAAAATAATCTTCAAAATTTCTTCAAACTTATTATGGACAAAAAAGAGAATAATTAAAACCATGTTCACTCTAAAAGTAATCAATACAAAGCTACTAATACAAAATTGCCAAAGGACACATAGAGTCAATTCCTCACACAAAACCTTTCTTAAAATTTAAATCAAAATAATCACTTTTCTCAACGACTTTGTTGAATTTCTAGGAGGATATAAAGGCCATATTTATTATGTTATTGGAGAAGCACAAAAAAATCTAAAAAAATATGCAAATTTTCAAACATTTTAGACAAAAATTAGTAAATAATAAGATTAACCTGGTTAACTCCAAAAGATATAACAATGCTATTACAAATCCGAAGACACAACATATAGAAGATTCTCTTCATACAAAAACCTAATTCAATTAAAAATGTCAAAAATCACTTATTCTAACGGAACTATTGATATTTCAGGTGTAAAAGGGAATGCCATTTATATGTTGAACCACAAAAAATCCAAAAAAATTTCAAAATTTTTCAAAATCTTTTGACAAAAAGTAATTAAGAAGCCTGTTACTCCAAAAGTATAATAGCTATTACAAATCCGAAGACACCATAGGATCCCACACAAAAATTTTCTAAAAATGTCAAAATCACTTTTTCTACGACTTGTATTTCAGGAGGGATGGGTCATTTATATGTTTGAAGCACAAAATCCAAAAAATTCAAATTTTCAAAACTTTTGACAAAAAAAAAATAAGAACCTGTTACTCCAAAAAGTATAACAGCTATTACAAATCGAAGACACCATAGGATTCCTCACACAAAAAATTTTCATGAAAAATCGTTCAAAATACCTTTTCTACGACTTGTATTTTCAGGAAGAATAGCCATTTTATATGGTTTGAAACCATCAAAAAATCCAAAAAAATTCCAAAGATTTTCAAACACTTTTTAAACAAAAATGATTAAGTATAATTATAAAGAACCTGTTACTCTAAAAGTATAATATAACAGCTATTTAACATAAATACCTAAAGACTACCATTAAAGATATCCTCACAAACAAAATCACTTTCTAAAAAATAAATCAAAAATCACTTTATTACTACGATCTTGAATAATTACAGTGAGTAGAATAATGGCCATTACTAAATTGCTCTCACAACCCCTAAAAAATGGACATTCAATTACATCAAATTTTAACAAAACTTAACTTCGTTTTCGAATATCTTTTGTTTGATCTAGAAATAAGAAATGAAGACAGATTCAAATAGCTCAGAACTGTTGTCAGAAATAGAAGGTTCAAAAATACCTTTTATCGTTAATGGATGGACATCACCTGGCTTCCAGCACTGTGGGAAAGCAGTACTTAGACGTAGAGAGTGGAGTTGAGCAAGGGCTGTAGTAAGTTCATGTTGGGACTTTAAAAACGCCAGTATAGATACCATCGTGGACACTTACCATCCTATCTTTCGTAGATTAATAGAGTCTTATGCAGATGATCATTTGTAATTTCCCTGAAAGAGATGGAACACCTCTGAAAACAGGAAGAGTAGGATGAGAATGACTACATAAGTAGGGTAGAGAAGAAAAAGATAAAAAAGAGAAAATGAGTTCAGCCTTTTCAGTGGGGTGTGTTATCTATAGATCCATTAAAGAGAAAAAGAAGGCAGAATTGTAGTTATTTGAAATGTTCTTGGCCAGAAGGCAGCAATTTTATTGAATATACCATTATAAAAAAAAAGAAGGTTAGCACAATGAAAGTACGTACAATTAGCCAGTCATTCTTGCAACGATTCAGACCCATGAGCTAAGCAATTATATTATATTATAATAATATATATTATATATATAATTAATATATATATATATTATATATATATATTATATATATATTATATATATTATATATATATATATAATTAACATTATATTAATATATAATATATATGATATATATATTAATATAAATATATTATATTAAATATATTAATCAAGCAACCTTACACAGCGTTATATCATATATTATATATTACATTATTTCAAATATTAGAACTTCTATATCGAATTATATATATATATATATATATATATATATATATATATAATTATTAATATTATAGTTATTGCTACTTGACTTTATCACTGGGCGTTATACATTACTGGGGGTAGGCTGCAAGGGCTGATTGGTACATCTAAACCCAATTTTTTAAAATCTTTTTAAAAAATATAATTAAATAAATTTAATAAAAATAAATTATTATAGAATTTTTATGAAAAAGTACAAAAAATTGATTTTATAAATACAAGCTGTTTGAAGATTAAATGAAACGATTAATTAAAAATAGCTCTATAAAGAATAAAATACATTTGGAATTTTCCTTCCTACTCCTGTTCCTAAGAGTGAAATTGGAAGCGGTGGGCGTACGGGTAGATTTCATATTTTCCATATAAAATATATAGGAAAAGCCAAGCGTCATACCCTTGCTGTTGAGGGAAAAAATAAGCAAATTTCGCGAGTACGAAACTTTCCTCACTCCATCGAAAATCGTACGAAATAATTTTAAAAAAAGATTTTGAATCGTCTCCTCTCTTCTTACTCTTCCTCTCTTCTCTCTTCTCTCTCTCTCTCTTCTCTTCTCTCGTCTCTCTCTCTCTCTCTCTCTCTCTCTCCATCTTCTTTCTCACCTCTCTCTCTCTCTCTCTCTCTCTTCTCTCCTTCTCTCTCTCCTATCTATCTATCTATTTATTATCTATCTACTACTATCTATCTATCTATCTTATCTATCTATCTATCTATCTATATAATCTATATATCTATATATCTATCTACATCTACTATCTATCTATTATATCTATTTAATCTAATCTTAATACTATCTAACTACATCTAGGCTACTCTATTCGTATCAACTGTTACGATTTTTCAACTTTATGGTGGCAGAGTGAAACTAAGATGTTTACATATATTTGCTGTGTTAAGTTTGGGAATAGAGGCAGTGAAGGTGTTGAGGCCTTTATTTGAGGTTTTTGATTTAACTTTCATATTTATATTTAACTTAACTTTAATATTACAAATAATTAATCTTAGTAAAATATTAAACCTATGTCAGGCTTTGAGTCAATCTTATGCATATAATTCACATAAATAAACAAAATAGTAAGATAGTCAAAAAGGACGTGAAAAAATTAAATTTTTCCTTCAAATAAAAAAGGACGTATTGCAGTTAAAGATTTCGTTATATATATATATATAATATATATAATATATTAGTATATTAATATAGTATAATATATATATATATATATATATATATATATATATATATATATAATTTACATATCTATATATTATATATATATTTATCTAACTTTGCCTACCCAAGTGTAATCTTAAAGGGCTCCACTGAATTTAAATGCTGTAATTCTTAAAATTATATTTATCAATCTATATATTTATTATCTATTCGTTATAAAATTCATGAACATTTTTAATAAATTTAGATAAACACTGATGTATTTATTCAGCTTCGAAGCTTGAATATGAGCTATATGTATATTAAGTATTAAATTATAATATGTAATTTATTAATATATTTTTTCATTTATAAGTTATATTGTAATAGTTAGTTTAGTGCCTGTGTTGTTAGGTGTGTGATGTTTAGTGATGTGTTGTGTGTGTGTAATTGTGGTTAGTGCGGACTGGGTTAAAGTAAACTATGAAAAAGGTAAACAAGTTAGCCAATAAATTTATTTCTTCCTCTATTTCACTTCTGAATTGAATTATATACTTATAGTTAAATAACTACGTTGTTCATAAGGAAAACTCGAACAGGTTATAACTAGTAGTAAAACTTCATATAAATATTACAAACGATAATGGAATCAAAACGAAAAAATTCCCTTATAACGATACATATATAACTGTAACTTATGCGAAGTATCACAAAATGTAATAAATATGTTTTTGTTATATTATAAGGATATATGGTAACACGCAAGCTCACTCGTATTCCAATTAGCAGGATGTAATCATTACCCATCTATTTATTTTAAAGATTTAACACTGCTTTAATAATATGTAAATCTTTTGTAATCAGCGATTTATAGTAAAAAAAGCTTCTTTGGATAAACACTCATGAAGAGCTATCATCTAGAGTTTATATAGGAGGGGATATAGGAGGGGAATAAAGGTTGGTAATAAGAGGGGAAATAATCAGAGTGAGATGGGGGGGAAAACCAAAAAATGTATGGGTCTTTGTTACTTTGATGGAACAACTGTGAAAAAGATGCTTCTGATTTTCGCTGTCTCTTATTCATATCTGATATCGCACTTCATCTCTATTTTAGTGGTAGAGACCGCGCACATTGGAGAATTTTTAATTCTAAACAGATCTATGCATTGTTGTTTTAATGCACTAATAGCGCCTTCGTATATGACTCTAAACTTGATATGTCTATGTTTTTTGTCAAATATAATCAAGAAGCCTGATTTATTCCCTTCACGAAATACCTCACTATCAATATACACGTCTACGAGAGAGATCTAAAGTAAATGAGTAATGTATGTTTTTATTATATATTAATAGTTGAATTATTTGAGCAAAATATATAGGCTGCCTATATGTAGATAATATTACACCAAAATTACAATTTTACTTTTGAAGCCCATAAGATATTTCGAACATGTTTACATTATATTATAATATTTATAATCAATTTTTTACCTATTAGAAATCACTTGGTTAAATGTAAAACCAATTAAATTTTATCAATTATTTACTTTACGTTATATTCATATGTTTTTTTTTTTATATTCATATATCTTATTTCTTTAAATATCTGAAATCATGTCTATATGGTTTAGTTTATTATTTTTATACTGTTTAATTAAATCCGGTCCACCTTCTCTCCTCCTTCGACGTATATCACAGATATATCTTATGTGAAAATATACCCTTAATGGCACAATAAAAACTTAACTTAAGGGATCATCTGACCGCTTGGACGCTTCATAAAGTGGGCTCACGAATGATTTTTCAATTTTTAGCTTTTCGCCTACTTTTCTTTCCCATGACTGTTTCTATTTTAGTTTGAGGAAGTTGGTATCTCAAAATGCTTTTGTATCGAATGATGGAACTCTTCATTGATATTGTTCGTATTATACGTTCTACCTGTCTTGATTCCCATGGCGGCGTGAAATCTGGTAGATTTGTACAAAGCACACAGATGTTCCTGGTGATTTTCTGGATTCTGTGTGTTTTAGTTATATACGAATGATGGACATGGTTATGTATATCGGTGATGTGATGGTTGTTGTTAAGTTCTATGTGTGCTTAAGGCATGAGTTCTTTTTATGTTGTTTAGGTCATTTGTATGCTTCGGAATTTTCTCTTCTTGCGTTTGAAGTCTACCTAGGTTTCACGAAATACTTGATTGTTACATCATCTATTGCCATGTGATTTGTTCATACCTTACCAGTAGAGGTCGTATATTTGCACTTTTGGTGGTTTAAGTAACATCAGTTTTTCTCTTATATCTATCATACTTAATTTGACGGAACTAAATTCTTGACGATATAAAATAACAACAATAATACCAAAAAACATATCAAATATCCCATGTCCAGACCACCATAAGAAACCATCTCACAATACAAACAATAACCTACCACCTCCTACTTACAAACTAGTTTCCGTCAATGCATATTAAATTATGAAGTGGGACGGTACTTTAAGCAACCAATAATTCCAAAGAAAAAGTACAGACAAGCAATATGCCAAATCCCTGTTCACTTCATAGATTGTATCTCCAATCAATATTTCGATGAAAACCATTAGATTTTTCAAACTCAGTATAATCATACCAGTCAACTACACCCATGATCTAACTCAACACACGTACATGAAAACTCTGCTCTAACTACACCATAATCGGACTTAGACAACAATCATTTCTCTCGCCATCATCTAACATTCAATGAATTCTAAGCAATCGTACGCATCACTGGGATAGACTCGTGGTTATGTATTTATAGAAACATTATCACGGATGAAGTTTTAAAAAATCAGAGAAAAAGACGTTTGGAAAATTCCACATTTGGAAGATTCGTAGGGATTTTAATTAGATTTAAATATGTTGTTATTGTGGTATGATAATGTTATAAATATAAAGAAGAAATACTAAAAAAATGCTAAATTAAAAGAAAAAAAAATTCTGTAAAAATGCAAAAATATATTAACATACTAATAACTCGCAAATTTTCTAACTCGCTCAGCCCTAAAGAGGATGATCATCACAAGACGATCTTCTGTCACCACGACAATGATTAAATGGAAGGAGGAATAAATTCTATCCTCATTCTATCCCTACTTACCTAAAGCTATTTCTTTCTTAAATACTAGTGATATACCAACATTGGTTTTCCTAACACCGAGAAGTACTAATATCTAATTAAAATCTTATATCGTACATCACATCTGGAAGTCATAATCAATAGTTAATCTTAATTCTTAACTGCTATCTTATTCTATCTGTTAAGTATCTTGATCTTTAATCTATCCTAAATTTGTAAATGACAGAAAAACGAAGAGAAATAGGAGTCATTTGTTCAAGGCAACAAAGTTATCAGAGAAAGATGACCTAGCTATATCTGTTAAGATGATCTGTTAATTTCATATATCTTAATCATTTTTGAATTAAATATTAAAAATTGCTGTTTATTATAACTTAATTGGAGTAAATTAGGAGAGAACAGCATCATTCGTAGAATTCAGGCCAAAGTTCATTTAATTCTAAAAGTTATTTAGACCGTCTATCTCGGTAAGTCTCCTTAAAAAAATTTTCAATTCTCATCGGTTTCGAGAAGTCAAGTTATTGTATCACTATACTTCTGGATAAATGAATAACCATGTATTTATTGGTTTAAGTAATCATATTATCCCAAATCTTCAAATTTCTGAGGTCAGCATACTTTATGAGTTAATTATTATAACAAATAAGAAATAGTTGATGATAAACATAATAATTTTAAAATTATACTAGCTTCCAAGGCAATATTGGAAATAATTAGAACTAGAAAGAATATTAGTAGAAGGATCTTTGTATCCTACTTATAGCTATTGTAGCCCTAAATTTGGTAGTAAATATTATCTTATAGATCATAATTAATAAATTAATATTAATGAAAAAATAGGTCTAGTTTGTACGATATGTATTATATTAGCATCCACAATTGTAGTGCAAATTTGTAAAAGTAATCGATCTTTTGTTTTATGATTAATAGTTATATGAATGGTTAAGGGTATAAATTTAGTATAATATAAATAATATATTCTCAAATTATACAAAATACAGTATAAAAATATTTTTCACACAATATATTTCTAATAAGAATGTATCCAAAGATGAATATCATTAATAGACCTATCTGGTTATTATTAGAATGTATGAATAATTTTCTTTGAGAATATTTTTAATGGTCAATTTTATTTTATTTTTGAAGGCCAAAGTATCTTATTATTATTAGCATAATGGCATGTATTCATAAGCTCATAAGCAAACTGCATTGATCGCAGTTAATCAATAATACTTAACTCATATTACTTCTTTATTTATATCAGTAATTCTCTTCCTTTATTTTTTTAATAAATATTATATTGAGCATTAATCCTTATATTTCATTTAGAATAATTAATTATATATCTGTTCCTGCTTTAATGTTTTATTTATATACTGTAATTAATTATTATTCTTTAATTATTTTTTTAGTTAATATTATGATGATTATTATCATTATCTATATATAGTTTATAAACTTTATAATATTATTTATTACCTTAATAGTATTATATTTTATTATTTTACTTTCGATTATTAACTTATAAGGTTAGTAGTTATTTTACATTTTTTTTAAATATCAGGATCATATAATGTTCGTATATCATACATCATATATTTGTATACTCTTATATTATATTCATTTTATTATTATAATTATCCTTGTTAACACAAAGTTGATTTTTATTTTTGAAAACAGATATATAAATAATATAAAAATATAAGACCATATTACTGATATATATATTATTATATAGTATATATATTATATATATATTCAAGGTTATAATGAAAACCATGTTAAAAATAAACTGATTTTTTAAAATAAAAAATAATAAAGATTATTTATTTAAATTACTTATATTAATTGCTTCCTATTTTTTTTTGAGCAGAAATACCTTCATTTTAATACTCTTAAAATATATTTAATATACAAATTATTTTTGCACTTTTCTCTCCATAAACATATTTTTTTCATATGACAGATGAGAATCGCAACCACAGAGAGAGGAAAAGGAATATCGGGGCCACAGAAGAGGACGGAAATCGGAGACACACGAGTGGAGGATGAAGGAAATCGGAGTCACAGAGACAGGAGAGGAAATCGAGCCGACAGAGGGCAGGAAGAGGAAATGAACCACAGAGAAGTGAGGAAAGGGAAATTGGATGTCACGTAAGATGAACCTAAAAGGAATCGGAGCCACAGAGGGGGCAAAGGAAATCGGAAGCCACGAGAGAGGAGAGGAAATGCGAGACATACAGTGAAGAGGGAAGGAAACAGAAACCACAGAGAGTGGAAGTAAATCGGAAGCACAAACAACTCGAGGAGGGGAAAGATCGGAAGTCACAAGAGAGAGAGGAGACGAGAGAAAATCGGAGCCAGAGAGAGAGACGAGGGAAAATTGGATCTAAGAGTGAGTGAAAGGAAAATCGGCTCACAGAGAGAGGAGAGGAAGATCGACAGCCACAAAGAGGAAATTAAATCGGTAGTCAACAGAGTAGGATAGAAAAAATCGTGATAACTAGTGAGAAGATAAGGGAAATCGGAGCCAAAGAGAGAGAGGAAAAGGAAACAGATCAAGCAATTTGAAGTGGCAAATTGGAGCCACAGAGAGATGAGAGGAGGAAGAAATCGGAGCCACAGAGAGAGGAGAAGACAATCGGAGCCCCAAGAGAGATGGAACGAAATCGGGAACCAAACACGAGAGTGGAGAGGAAATTGGAATGCCACATAGAGAGGAGATGAGAGGGAGTCGAGCCCCTTAGCAAGAGAGGAAAAGGAATTAAGATGCCAGTCACAGAGAGAGGAAAGGAAATGGAGAAACAGAGAGAGGAAATAAAATCGGAGCCACAATAGAGAGGGTAAGAAATCGGAGTCTCACTAGTGAGGAGGAAAGGAAAATCGGATAAATACAGGAGAGAGGAGAGGAAATCCGGAGCCACTGAGAGAGGAGAGGACGGAGTCATGGCAGAGGAAATGTATAAATGTAGCCACAGACAGAGGATGAAGGAATTCGGAGCCCACTTAGAGGGAGGAGAGAAGATCGTGAGCCAACAGAGAAATCAAAAAAATCAGAAAGAGGGGAAACGAACACCAAACAGGTAGGGCGTTCCATACAAGAAGCAGTACCTGGCGATCCTTGAAGCAAAGGATTTGGAAAGATTATGAGTATTTTCCAAATCATCCTTTTTTATTAGTTTATTATAAACCACCAGAGAATAAGCAAGGTTAAAGGTCGATAGGCCCTAGCTTAAATGGAACCTGTGTTAACAACAGCTTCAAGCTTTCTGCAGAAAACGGAAGTTGATGTGTGATAGAAAGAGACGAAGAACAAGTTTAACAAAGGCCAAGCTGTAAACGGCGTGGCGAGCAATCAAGTTTTTTAAAAGTCACTCGAAAAAGTCGATCAAAATTCCATTCACCACCTTTACTTAGTTTTTAAGCTCAGAGAGGACATAGAAAAAATGGTTAGGCACGTATTAGAACGGGAAGGTGGATAGTCCCCTCAGAACCTGTCTAAGGTGAAATTGTGGTAAAGGTTTGAGGAAAAGAGGTTTCAGAATTTAACCAAGAAAGGAAATATTGGCAGTTGTGTCATCGGAATATACTAGTGGATATGGAATAGAGAAATAACTAGACCAGGTTCACCAAGAAAGAGCATGCGGAACAGAACGAAAGATTATTGGCAATAAGTTCCCCCCCAGTTTGAAGACGGCATCAATGACATGAATATCTCATACTTAAGAAATAATCACCGACTAGCAGAAGATAAAACCAGGAGTATTAATTAATTTTGCTGGAAAGGAAAGAGTATAGATGTACTTCATGCCAAAAAAAAGATTATCTGGTTATTGCGAATCAGCCACCTCCGGGGCCCCACTCCACAACACCAGAATGCGTGATTCATATCCGTATTAAATCAAAGATCTTTAAGATTGTATCGTCTGACCAATTACATCGCAAGCATTAAAAAATTTCGTCTATAGGCGGAGAAAATTTTCTGCCAAAAAATTTGAAAAAAAAAGATATAAGAAAAGATATAAAAATAAGAAAAGTGAATTGTGAGGACGACGCGAAGGGAATGTTTGGTGACAAAATTATTGGTGAATAATTAGAAAGTTAAGGTAACGGTCTACGTGTGGTTGGTTCATTCTCTCAATAGGTGAGAAGAAGAGAGAAGGAGAAAAAGAAGAAGAAAAAAGAAAGAAAAATGGAAAAAATAAAGAAAAAACAGAAAAAGCGAAATACCGAGATAAGAAGAAAGAGATTTAAAAATATTTAAAAGAAAATAAGACAAAGAA
>JABUQX010070995.1:42500-44507 GCA_015478945.1 Trachelipus rathkii
GGTTGGGTTTGGGTTGGTTGGTTGGTTTGGGTGGTTTGTCTGGTGATGTGTATGTTTGGTTGGTTTGGGTTGGGTTGGTTGGGTGGGTTGGGTTGGGTTGGTTGGTTAGGTAGGTTTAGGTTAGGTTTAGGTTAGGTAGGTTAGTTAGGTTAGGGTTTGTTAAGTTAAGGCTTTTGTTGGATTCGTTAAGAGAAACGTCTAAAACCAAGATTTTTTTCCTTTATTATTAATCGTCACACCCATTTGCCTTCGACCCATTTTTTAGGGTATACGGTCTCCCCCCCCCCCCAGAAAAAAAAAAAAAAACAAGGTTTTCTTGAGAATAGGTCCATAATTGGGCAATCTAGTAAAGTCCATTCCACAAAGACAGCTATTCAAAATTTTAAGAATTGTGTAAATTAAATTTTTATAGTTCTCTGTCTCTCTCTCTCTTCTCTCTCTCTCTATATATTTAATTATATATAATATATATATATATATATATATATAATTTATATAATATAATAATATATATAAATAATATATATATATTATATAAGTATAATTATATATATATATATATATTATATATATATATATATATATTATAATATAATATATATATATATATATATATATATTTATAATATATATATAATTATATATATATATATTATTATATATAATATATATATTATTATATATCATATATTATTATTAATGTGTATATTTATATATATTTATATATAATCATATATATATATATTATATTATAATATATTTAATATATATATATAATTATAATATTATATATATATATAATATATGATATATATATATAATATTTATAAATAAATATATATATATATATATATATATATCATATATATATTATATATATATATATTATATATATATATATATATATATATATATATATATAATATAATATATATATATATATATATATATATATATTTATATATATATATATATATATTATATTATTCTTTTTTAATATATAATATATATATATATAGACTATATATAATATAAATTTATATATATATAATATATTATATTAATATATATATTATTATTTAAATATTATATATATAATATATATATATATATTATATATTTATAATATATATATATAATATATATATTATATATATAGTATATATATATATGGATATTTGTTATTCCATGAGCAGGGAAAGCATGTTCCTTCTTTAATTTTATATAGTAATCCAAATAAACCAGCTTATACAATGAGTGCATTTTATTATTATTGTGCTTTGCTTTTAAAATCCACGTATTTTACGGGGTAAACCCTTTATATATAATAGATATCGTTAAATTTTTTTATACTTTTTGTATTCCTACAGTTTTTATGGCCAGCATCTGAGACTCCATAGTTTCCGTTTAATATAGTATATATTATACTATAAATAATATAATATATTATTATAATATATTACTATATAATATATATATATATATATATATATATAATATATATATTATAATATATAATATATATATATATAAAGATTATATATATAATATATATATTTATATATTAATAGAGGCATTAAGTATATATAGTATATTTATATATATATATATTTATATATACAGTTTTATTTCCTTTTCCTGTCTCTATCCTCAATTTCCGTCAAAGGAGGTTCTTTGCTTAAGTTGGCAATGATTTTATTTGTTATTGGGTATCTTGAAAATTTTTAATAAATTTATTTGTTTCTTTTTTTTATGTGTCTCGTAATTCTACTGGCTTTACTAAATCCTTCCATCAACTCAAACTTCAATAAAAAGAGTATTCTCTTCTTCTTCTTCTTCTTCTTCTTCTTTTCTTCTTCTTCTTCTTCTTCTTCTTCTTCTTCTTCTTCTTCTTCTTCTTCTTCTTTCTTCTTCTTCTTCTTTTTCTTTTCTTTTCTTTTTCTTTTTCTTTTTTTTTCTTTTTTTCCTTTTTCTTTTCTTTTTCTTTTTCTTTTTCTTTTTCTTTTC
>JABUQX010070996.1:0-7500 GCA_015478945.1 Trachelipus rathkii
AGAGTATATATATATATATATATATATATATATATATATATATATATATATATTTATATATATATATATATATATATATATATATATATTATTTGTTTAAAAAAGTAATATTCACCACTAAAGGTGTAAGCTCTAACCAAGGAAAGAGTATTTTGCCACTATCCGTAACCGATATAAATTCCTCACCTAAATTAAGCTTATTAGGGTAAATTTAAATTCAACTCTGGGCCCTTTTTCAAAATAACATATGCCCAGAAATATAAATATTAACTTTTTTTTTACAGCTGACAATATAAATATTAAATTTCTTTTTACAGTAACTGACCAATGCTCCATGAAGGGATTATTTTCAAAATATTTATCTAATAAGCATATAATAATAATAATAATAATAATAATAATAATAATAATAATAATAATAATAATAATAATAATAATAATAATAATAATAATAATAATAATAATAATAAATTTCTAATAAAATGACTTTATACCAATAATATTTTCAATAATATTTGTTTAAAAAGGCCGTATTCCCATGGGGGAAGATGCGCGGTATCCTCAGAGGCAAGAAGCTGAGGAAAATTTTCCAAATTAGTTCTGTCGTGACCCCCCCCCCCCGGCAAATTTATGCCATTCTACACATATCAGTCGTTTATACCAGAACGAGGAAGTTTCGAGGGAAAACGTTATGTAGGACAGCGATCTCCAAACATTTTTGATCGCCTACCCCTAAGACGAAAATAATTATAAGTTGTACCCTTATATAATATAATATAATATAATATAATATAATATAATATAATATAATATAATATAATATAATATAATATAATACACAGGACCAATGAGAGAACCTCGCACTCACTTGATACACGATCATACTATCTCAAGTGATAGTGAGCCTACTTCTTTGGCGTATCCCTAAGTATCACTTTGCGTACCCCACTTTCGAGACCACTGATGTAGGATACGGCCTTCATAGCTTGCTTATTTCATAGTATAAATAAATTATAAATTTTAAATAAACAATAAAAGCAGTATTCCAAATAACGTTAAAGTTTTTTTGTTTGTTTTTTTATAGTTTATAGAATCAAATTGCATTAGATATTTTCAAAAACTTATCAACATGCAAATAAAATTTTACAAAAGCATCATAAATAGGTCAAATTCATCTTCAGAGGGTTTAAAATGGGACCTTTAATTTTTTTCATTTTTTACAAGAGCCGTTGCCATACAATAAAAGCTTTTGAATCACATCTTCAGTGCGATAAGAAAACATCCTTAATAAACCTCTACTATAAGGAACCAATATTTTCTGTTCCTTTGTATATAAGGTAAAATTTATAAATGACCTTGTCTTATAGATTGCGATTTGTGAATATATAAGATATGGCTTCATTTTGCCCTTAAAAGCATAAAGAATGAGTGTTGGTTTTCATAACTAAATAAAAATTATATTTTGAAATAATTCCTGTAACAATCAAAGGGCATTTCACTCTCTGGAGGAGAATTTGGCTATTACCACTTACCTTTTACATGAAAGGTAATACTTTTAAATACTAAATGATATTTCTAAGAAGCAAGCACTACCAAATGGCAAATAAGTAAATGCCAATTATAAACACCGAACTAGTGGTATAGTACGGTAATAGATACTTATAAAGCACGGTAATATATACTTATATAGTACGATTTAAATAGTACGATAATATATACTTAGATTTATAAGATTTATAATAAATATTAAAATCGTATATCACAGTATAAAATATATATTGTTATGTAGTCTTATACACTAAACACATATTAAAATAATTACCAAGCACCAGTAACAAAGGAAAATGTTATAAGTAGTATCTTATAAGTATAATCTTATATCTTCTTATATGATATATAAATACTAAATGACAAAATTCAATGTCACCTGCTACATACTTGATCAGTCTCCCCGGGATGATAACAAATGACGCTACACTTTTCCACATCTCTTGACCTCTGGAATGTAACCTCAATTTCGCTCAAGTCAACCCTGTGACCTCGAACTTTGACTTGGGAATCTGTGCGTCCCTCAAAAATCAAATTATTTTTCACAAATCTTGCAAAATCTCCAGTACGGTAAAGTGTTTCGTAACCTACTATTTAATATATATATATATATATATATATATATATATATATATATATATATATATATATTATTATTATTATTATTATACAAACACTTATTCCCGCTTAAGTATTACATATATTATATATATATATATATACATATATATATATATATATATATATATTATATATATATATATATATATATATATATATATAAAAATATATATATTATTATTAATATATTATATATATATATATATATATATATATATATATATATATATATATATACATATATATATATATATATATTATTATTATTATTATATTTATATATATATATATATATATATATATATATATATATATATTATATATATATTATTATTATTATATATATATATATATATATATATATATTATATATATATATATATATTATATTATATACATGTATATATATATTATTATAATATATATATATATTTAGTATATATATATATATATATATATATAAACAGGGTATATATATCAAGATATATATATATATGTATACATATATATATATATATAATATACATGTATATATATATATATATATATATATAAAAAGTATATATATACATATGTATATATTATAATATATATATATATATATATATATATATATATATATATATATATATATATATATATATA
The DNA here is from genome assembly GCA_015478945.1 of Trachelipus rathkii. Lineage (NCBI taxonomy): Eukaryota > Metazoa > Arthropoda > Malacostraca > Isopoda > Trachelipodidae > Trachelipus > Trachelipus rathkii. The sequence continues at coordinate 2,815 of JABUQX010070996.1, forward strand.
TATATAGATATATATATATATTTTTTTATATATATAATATATATATATATATATATATATATATATAAAGTAGATATAGTATATATATATATAGATATATAGATATATATAGAGATATATATATATATATATATATATAAAAAGTATATTATATATATATGCATATATATATATATATATATATATATATATATATGTATATATATATATATATATATGCAAGAAAAAAAAAAAAAACATATATAAACATTAATATATATAGATATATTTCTAAATCTAAACACATATAGTATATATATATATAAATATATATATATATATATATATATATATATATATATATATATATATATAAAAAGTAAAAAGTATATATATATATATATATATATATATATATATACATATATATATATATATATATATATATATATATATATATATATGGTAGTTTGGTTGGGTCCCACTACCATTTATTTATACCTTAGGAATGTTATCCTGTCTCAGATTACAGTGCATGTTACGCATCCTTCCTGATTATCTGTGAGGGAATGGACAAAAAAAGAATATATATATATATATATATATAATATATATATATATTATATATATATATATATATATATATATATATATATATATATATATATATATATATATATATATATATATATATAGTGTAAAAGTATCTGGCTCCGACCGGATATTCTGCTCTGCCATTTCAAAAGGCTCCGGTTGGGTATCATTTAAATAGACGGCTTCTGGCCTGATCATATTGAACATTTTTCTCTTAAAAATCTTAAATTTATTTTATGCAGAATAATCCATTTATAAGCTTTTTGAAATATTTACCTTTAAATTTGTGTAAAACTAAGAAATAGTGGTATAGAAATAGTAGTATCGGAATTCCGGTCCGACCGGAATTATATTTAATTCCAGTTCTGTTTCCGGACGGAAATGCAATTTTTCTTTCTTTTCTGATAAATAAATACCTTTTAAAATGTTAACATCTCTCTTAACTATCTTTAAAGATGTTAATTATTTTGCTAATTTTTAAAAAGTACTATATCATCAATCCCTCGTATATCCAATTTAAGTTAAAAAATAAAAATAAAAATAACAATGTATACGACACATAACTACAGCCGTAAACTCTTAATATTCAATTTTTACATTTCTATTTATTATTTTACAAAATAACCACAACTCAAGACAAGGCCTAATTTAAACAAACAAACTAGAACAACAAATGGATTTTAACTCTATAATACTCGAATAAATCATTTATATATCGTACCTATTTAATTAAACTATTCTAAAAGTTGCAAGTAAACTTCTAGTTACCACAAACTAAAAGCTGTAAACCATGGTGATGGAGAAATAAAACCTCTCTTGACTTCCTACCTAATTCTAGACCTCCATCAACAGCAGCATCCCCAACTCCGTCGGAAAACTAACGGAGCAAGTTGATATTTGTGCCGTGTCAACTTCGCAGTTAACAATAGATGTACAGATTTTTGGCACCATGCACCAGTTTTTACTAGAAACCGGAGCCAGCATATCTAGCCTTCCATATAACATGGTCTCTAACATGACGCTGCACCCTTCAAACGTCACCTGTTCTGCAGCCAATGGCTCGCCCATAAAGTGTCGTGAAGTTGTGGCAAATATCAGTATTCCAAAATTGAGAAGAGAGTTCACCTGGACATTTATAGTAGCAGAAATTACTATGCCTATTATTGGAATGGATTTTCTTCACAATTTTGGTCTCCTAATTGACTGTGGACAAAGAACACTGCAAGATACTTATACTACTCTTCTAGCTCCGTTGAAAATAACCTCTGAGGAAGTACCATCTCTTCACGCTCAACTTCAAGGTGAAAATACAGACATAACTTCACTCCTACAAGATTTCCCGTCCTTAATTTCACCTATAGACATCAACAATCTAGTAATTAAAAATAATGGACCAAAACACTACATAGAAACTGGTGATTCAACCCCAGTTTTTGCCAGAGCTCGCCGATTACCTGACGACAAGTTAAAAGCGGCAAAAGCTGAATTTGACATTCTTCTAAAAAGTGGAATAATTAGGCCAAGTAAATCTGCATGGGCGTCTCCTTTACACCTCGTGCCTAAGAAAACACCTGGAACATGGAGACCTTGTGGAGATTTCAGAGCCCTTAACAGCATAACAAAACAGGATAGATATCCCATTCCACACATTCAGAGCCTATCTCAACGCCTGCATAACTCTACCATATTTTCCAAGATTGACCTTCAAAAAGCTTATCACCAAATCCCCATTCGACCAGAAGATATAGAGAAAACAGCAGTCATCACTCCGTTTGGTCTCTTCGAATTTTTATCTATGCCTTTTGGTTTAAAGAATGCGGGAGCTACATTTCAAAGAGTAATGGACTCCATCTTCAGAGACCTTCCCTTCGTGTTTACCTATCTAGACAATTGTATCATTTTTTCTACATCCAAAACTGAACATGAACATCAGCTGAAACAAGTTTTTAAACTCCTCCAAGAAAATGGTTTTAAAATCTCTTTAGAAAAATGTGAATTTAACCAATCTTCACTCAATTTTCTCGGCTACACCGTGTCTTCAGAAGGCCTATGTCCTCCCAACGAAAAGAAAGAATCCATCTCAAGCTTTCCTCTACCGTGTGATTCAGCATCTCTACGAAGATACCTCGGGATGTTAGGATACTACAGAAGATTTATCCCTAATTTTGCCAAAATCGTCTTTCCATTATCTGAAAAAGCTAAGTTTCATCCCAAGGATAAATCTCTTGAATGGACTCCAGAAGAAGTGACAGCTTTTCAAGATACTAAGGAAGCTCTTCAAAATGCCCTAACACTCCCTTTCTCTTTACCTAATGTCTCACATTTACAACTCGTAACTGACAGCAGTCAGACTTCAATCGGAGCAGCATTACACCAGATGATTGATGGTCAACCTGTTCCCATTGACTTCTACAGCAAGAAGTTATCAGATCCCCAAAGAAGATATTCTGCTTTCGACAGAGAACTTTTGGCAGCATATTATGCTGTCCTTCATTTTAAACACATGTTAGAAGGAAGAGTCGTCACCCTTTGCACAGATCACAAACCTCTTGTTTCCGCTTTCTACTCCAAAAATCCTGCAAAAAGTGATCGTCAACAACGACATCTCTCAGTACTAACAGAATACATTTCTACAGCAAGTTATATCAGAGGAGCAGACAACATGGTGGCCGACACTTTTTCCCGGATTCATTCGGTATCAGTTGACGCTGTCGATTTGCCTGCAATAGCTCGCCTTCAAGAAAAAGATGAAGAAATCAAGACCTATCATGATCGCCTTCATAATTATCCCCTGCAGGACAACCTCAAGATATGGTGTGATACCTCTACTTCTTTTCCCAGACCATTTCTTCCGAAGCCAGCTCGCCTTCAAATATTTAATACGTTGCATCAAATGTCCCATCCTGGTATCAAAGGTACTTTACGACTGATCAAGAAAAGATATTTTTGGCCTTGTATGGATCGTGATATTAGGCTTTTTGTACGCACTTGTGAGCAGTGCCAGCTGTCTAAAGTCCATCGTCACACCAAACCAACGGTCACTCCATTAGAAATTCCTTCTTCAAGATTCGAAACAGTTCATATAGATATAGTGGGTCCTTTTTCACCTTCAGCATTTTGTGGATCTTCTTCTCCAGTTTTTCGCTATCTACTCACCTGCATCGACCGAAACACAAAATGGGCTGAAGCCTTCCCAATTACCAACACTACAGCAAAGTCTGTTGCCTATGCTTTTATGCAATGGATATCCAGATTCGGTGTTCCTCTCTATGTGATTTCTGACAGAGGTCCTCAATTCGAAAGCGAGTTCTTCAGTGAGTTGTCACATATGATTGGTTTCCATCGTCTTCGAACAACCTCTTACCACCCACAAACAAATTCCCAGATAGAAAGGTTTCACCGATCTCTCAAGACTGCCTTGATGGCACGTAAAGAAAACTGGCTTCTGTCTTTACCCATCACTCTACTTGGTCTCAGATGCATTCCAAACGATTCCGGTTATTCCGCCTTTGAAGCAGTAACTGGAAAAACTCCACTTTGTCCTATGGACATTCTTCAATCTTCTCCTAACAACAAACAAGAAATGGATTCTTTTATGAAGAAATTTATCGCCCACATGAAAGAATTGGACTTTAGAGACCTTCCTACTTTTCACTCCTTCAACAATTCTTCATATATTCCGGAAGCACTCAAGACCTGTTCTCATGTTTTCCTAAGGACTGATAGGATCAGAAAACCCTTAGAAGCTCCCTATAGTGGTCCTTTCAAAGTCCTTCAACGAATGACACATTGTTTCAAGATAGAACTCAGGAATGGTCAAACTACAGTAGTCTCAATTAGCCGTTTAAAACCTGCTTTTATGGAAACGGTAACGTCAACGATTCCTGATGATCCTGATGTCTCTGGTGTAACTGATGATCCCGATGTCCCTGATGACCCTGATGTCTCTGATGACCCTGATGATCCTGATGTCGCTGACGCCGCCGATGTTCCTGATGTCCCTGACGTCTCTGATGTCCTAAGGATTCCTACTGTCCCTATTCTTCCAAGTGCCCCCCTTACTAGACGAAACCCTCCACGTAGAGTCCGCTTCAGGATAGAAGCCACTCAGTG
>JABUQX010070996.1:12500-17500 GCA_015478945.1 Trachelipus rathkii
TATATTAGAAATAGAGTTGTAGACTAAGAGAAAGTTTATGTTAATTACGAGGTGAAAGATCAATAGAATTTGGTTGGTTGGCATTTTAGAATTTGAAACAGTTATATAAGAAGGGTGGGGGGATTAAGAAATTAGTAAGGCAGTGGATGAATGGGAGGAATTTAATGAGGGTTTCAACTGTTTGATATAAAGGGACTCTAGAATTTTACGATCGGTGTCAGAGGAGGCTGAGCTAAGTATAGTAAAATCAGAAAAACGAAGCGGGTGACCTAGGTTGGAGGTATGGGATCTGATGGAGGAATGTTCAGGGGAGCTGAGAGGGAGGTTGGTGCGAAAGGATGTGCCCAGGTGTTTGTGAATTCGAAGTTGTAATTGAAGGCCTGTTTGGCCAACATAGCAGGCATTGCAGTCTGCACATGTAAAGTTATAGACAACAGAGGATTTCACTAACGTGGGTAGTTTATCTTTATGGCGAAAAAATGAACCTATGGATAGGGGGTTTGTAGCGACAAGATGAGGTTGGAGTTGACTCTTGACTTTCTTCCCCCAACTCCAACCTCATCTTGTCGCTACAAACCCCCTATCCATAGGTTCATTTTTTCGCCATAAAGATAAACTACCCACGTTAGTGAAATCCTCTGTTGTCTATAACTTTACATGTGCAGACTGCAAGGCCTGCTATGTTGGCCAAACAGGCCTTCAATTACAACTTCGAATTCACAAACACCTGGGCACATCCTTTCGCACCAACCTCCCTCTCAGCTCCCCTGAACATTCCTCCATCAGATCCCATACCTCCAACCTAGGTCACCCGCTTCGTTTTTCTGATTTTACTATACTTAGCTCAGCCTCCTCTGACACCGATCGTAAAATTCTAGAGTCCCTTTATATCAAACAGTTGAAACCCTCATTAAATTCCTCCCATTCATCCACTGCCTTACTAATTTCTTAATCCCCCCACCCTTCTTATATAACTGTTTCAAATTCTAAAATGCCAACCAACCAAATTCTATTGATCTTTCACCTCGTAATTAACATAAACTTTCTCTTAGTCTACAACTCTATTTCTAATATACTAGGTGTGTTTACTGTGTTATTTTGTTCATTAACCCTACATCGGTTATTTATTATTTATCTTTATCTATGGTGATTTATTTTTACTTTTGTTTATCGTTTATTGTTTATTATTTATCATTTATCATTTATCATTTATCATTTATCATTTATCATTTATTTATTATCTAAATATCATTTATTATTTATATATCATTTATTATTTATATATCATTTATTATTTATATATCATTTATTATTTAAATATCATTTATTATTTATATATCATTTATTATTTAAATATCATTTATTATTTAAATATCATTTATTATTTAAATATCATTTATTATTTAAATATCATTTATTATTTGAATATCATTTATTATTTAATATCATTTATTATTTAATATCATTTATTATTCTTTATTATTATTATTATTATGAACCTTATATTATGACTTATATTATTTCCATTAATACAAACTACAAATAATTTAAATTTTCAACCTTAAGTTTAACCGTTATTACGATACCCTGTTACTATTTTGTTTACTGATTATTATAATGCTAGTCACCCTTCTGTGTTATTTTTATTTTTATTTTTATTTTTATTTATAATTTTATTTTTATTTTTATTTATTTCACATCTATATTCATTTATATTTATTTATATATGACTGTTTATCTATTTGTATTTATATAACTATATGTTTTCAGTATCCTGATGATGGGCCACGACGGCTCGAAACGTCGATGATTTGAATATTAAATATTGAATTAATAAAGTTCTATGACCTTCATTCCGGCTTTGGTCATCCTTTTTATAATAAAATTACGGTTCCCTAAGAACAGACCAATATCAAATCTAATTATATATATATATATATATATATATATATATATATATATATATATATATATAATATATATATATATATATATATATATATATATATATATATATATATATATATATATATATATATATATATATATATATATATATATATATGTATGCATGTGTGTAGGGTGGGTGTATACAGGGGGGCACTTGCCCCCCTAAATCTTGACGAAATAAAAAATGAACCTTATATGTTTGCTAGACGACGTTTTTAAGGGTTTATTAGTAGAAAAACTGAAAAAGATACATATATCAATCGATAGATAATGAAGGAGTAATTACTAATTACTAGTGTATTATAAACATACATTTTTTCTATAGTTTTAATGTGTTTTCGTTTTCATATTGGCTTGAAGTCAACTAGCTGTGTGTTTTTTATACAGTTAGCTTCTCCGCTAGAACTCTCAGTATGTCGATAGCGTTTGGCGGCCGCCAAAGCTGATATATATATATATATATATATATATATATATATATATATATATATATATATATATATATATATATATATATATATATATATATATATATATATATATATATATATATATATATATATATATATCATTAAACCTTTGCTCTCCCCTAAATTAAATCCTGCCTACGCCCATGCATGACCGTATATAAAGCATGGGCCCCATAGCCCCTAGCGGAAAATTCTGGATCAGTCGTGAGTGCGGATGAATCTGAAGTAATTTCAAAAGTCATTGATGATAACGATAACACGGGTAATCATGAAACATATACATCGACTTCTTACGTTACTGTCGAGAATAGTGACCAGGTAGACAAAGCACAAGACAAAGAAATCTTTATACCAAGTGATGATCCATTTTATTGGAAGGTTAGTGAAGCCACGCGAGACTACTTTGCAAAAAATGGGATTAATCAAAATTCAGACATAGATTTTTTTAATTCTAAGAGAATTTATCCAGATAAAAGTAGATTCTTAACAAAATCCTTGTTTGAACGAAAACTTTTGAATGGAGATGTTGTGAAACGTGACTATTTAGTGTACTCTATCAGTCAAGGATGCGTCTTTTGTGGTCCGTGTAAACTTTTTGGAGGCGGTGTTGTATCTCAGTTTGTAACAGAAGGATTTAACGATTGGAAGCATGGCAATACAAGATTGATTGAACATGAAAATTCCGTTCGCCATCGTGATTGTATGTTGATGCTGAAGAGACTAAGTAATTCATTATGTAGAGTTGACAAGCAGCTGCTCTCTCAATTAGAAGAAGTAAAATATTGGAGAAATGTACTACAAAGAGTTATTGCTGTTATTAAGAAACTTTCCTCACGGGGGTTACCATTCCGAGGCGATGATGAAATAGCTGGCTCTGTTTGAAATGGAAATTTTATGATGTGTCTGGAACTTATTGCAGAATTTGACCCTTTTTTACAAAATCACCTATCTCAATGTCAAAATTTTGGCAAAGGAAGCACTTCTTATTTATCACATAGCACTTACGAAGAACTTATCCAAATTATGGCTAGAAAGGTAATCAGTGAAATGGTGAAAGAAATTCAGGAAAGTAAGTATTTTCTATTATTGTTGATTCCATGGCACTCCAGACATTACTCATAAAGATCAGCTGAGCTTTATCATCAGATATGTTAGCAAAGAAAAGTACGTCTAAAGAACGCTTTTTAGATTTATTAAAAATCCTGGTCATACAGGTAAAACTAGCGGGAAACTGTGATGAGTTTTCTCAAAGCAAATGAATTAGACATAAGCAGTTGTCGGGGTCAAACGTTTGATAATTCTGCTAAAATGTTAGGAATATATTCTGGCCTGCAAACAAGAATTAAAGAGGTCTACCATCTAGCATATTTCATACCATGTTCAGCTCATTCCCTTAATTTAGTGGGATCTAGCGCTCCCACAGGTTGTAAACAGGCCGTTTCTTTTTTTGCTTCAGAATCTTTATAATTTTTTCTCGGGCTCTACGCATCGTTGGGGTATCTTAGAATCTTTCTTCAAAGAATATACTGTCAAAACACTATGTGGGACAAGGTGGTCAGCTTGAGCAGAAGCTTGTAAAAGTCTAAACAAAGGTTTGGAAGCTATTGTTAAGGCTTTAAACTCTATATCTGAAGATAAAAATGAGAGACCAGTCATTCAGCAAGAGGCAAAGGGAATTTTGAAAATTGAGTTCCTATAAAATACTCTTTCTGTCTGTAATATGGGAACCAATACTTGAAAGATTTGATTCTGTAAATAAAAAATTGCAATCTAAAGATATGGATGTGGCCACCGTTACTAATTTGTATAACTAACTCTGTGTAACTTAGTTAATGAAATTAGAAGTTCATTAGAAACCTACGAAAATTGTGCCAAAGAAAAATTGAAAATCTTTACACAAAAAAACATCAAGAATGTATCTAAACTAAGATCTGAGAAAGAAGAAAATTATCAAATATGTATTCTTCAAGCAAGCTTCAATACTATATTAGATAAACTGTCAACAGAATTAAATATGCGAAGTTTTGCATACAGCGAATTTTCAGAAAAGTTTTTATTCTTATCAAATCTCACCGAAACCGACCCAGACGACATTCATAAATCAGCTAAATTATTACAAAAAATCTATCGATCCGACTTAGAAGATTTTGGAGGAGAATGCATTCATTTAAAATGTTTGCTTTTAGAAGAAGGTAATGGCAGTCAAACCTTGTCCCAATTAAACAAATATTTATATACCAAAAGCCTTCATGATATATATCCAAATCTGAATATTGCTTTAAAATTATTTTTATGTACTCCTGCGACAAACTGCTCAGCTGAAAGATCATTCTCCACACTTAGAAGGGTTAAAAATTATTTACGTTCGTCCCAGTCCCAACAGCGTTTAGTTCATCTTGCTGTACTTGCTATTGAAAATGATTTCACCGTAAAATTAGATTACGAAGATATTATTGACAAATTTGCTAACGAAAAGGCAAGACGAAAACCTGTAATGAATCATTAATTTGACATGTAGATGTAATAATGTAAGTATTGATATATATATATATATATATATATATATATATATATATATAT
>JABUQX010070997.1:0-20000 GCA_015478945.1 Trachelipus rathkii
TTTTGTTTGATAGACGGTGTAGGTGAGCGCTTTAACGAGATTCAATGATGTCTGGTATGATAAGGTATGAAATGCAGGATGTGGGAGAGAGTTAGTGAGATGGGTTGATAGATAGTAGGGTTTTATCTGGTGGGGGGTATGTGGGAAAATATAGCTGCTCGCAAAAAGGGGCATTAGTATTATTATTATTATTACTTACGGTATCCTAAAAGCATCTGAGATTAGTATTTTATTTATATATTCATGTGTTTTAATCTACTTAAATTTTATTAATTATTATTGATTATATTACTTATTATCATCATATCCATTAGTTACTTATTGTTTTGGATTTATTCTCATAAACCCTAATGCCTTCTTGTTCTTCCAATTTCAGGAGTTCGATTTTTAAATTTGCATATTAGTAATAGAATCACTTAGGTGGAATAGTTTGTGAGGCAGAAGATTGGTAGTCCGGAGTTGAAGCGTCACTGTGCAATTCTATCGGTAGGGGGTTGATACTGTGGGTGAGGGTGAATAGTTGCTATTGTGAAGTATAGATGTAAAGTTATGAAATGATTTTCTGCAGGTAAATTGTTTTGGTATTAAATAATTAATGAAGCCTTCTTTTGTTATTTAGGTGGAACGAGTAACTGTTTTCTTAGCTTTTTCATTGATATTATTTAGCTGCCTTAGTTATTGATCCCTGCAAATCTACGTGGTGCATTATTTTCTCATATCCGGGTGGTTGAGTCTCCAGAAGTGAATAATTGCTTGTTGTTTCAATAACGACCGGCGAAAGATTCTAATATGTCTTGTGGAGAGGTGAATAGGAAGTGGCTGGGAGTGCACCGTTTGTAGGGTGGCTGGACTACTGACACTTTGCGCCTTTCGTTAGACATCGTTTAATTTTCCAAGGGCGTAGCCTATATTTGTGTAATTTCCAGTTTTTCTGTTATACGTTATCGTCTGTCTCGCAGAACACTTTACTCGCCATTTTGTTAATCTACTTCTGTCATTCAGTTTTTAGTTCAGCTTTTCGTTCTTTTTCCCTCTTACTGTTCGTCTTACTGTTAATCGGGGTAACGTAGGGTTCTTCCTCCGCTATATCTTCACCTTTTTCTGCAGAGAACTTGTGCGCTCGGTGTTATATTCCTCCTCACTTAATTGTTTTTCACTTTGGAGACGAGGGTTTGAGAGGTGTGTTGACCAGTGTCGTTGGCCTCGAGGCACAAGTAGCCGGTGAGACGTTAGACCGGTGATTACATACTTAGTATGTTAGTGTGTCAACGCGTATGTGGACCGTTAAGTGGTGTACCGCGTTGGTTAGGTGTGGGTGGTCGAGAGTTACATACTTAGGTGCAGTGCGCGTATTCATATCTATATGAAAACTTATTTTTAATGGCAAGGTTCATAGAATCTGCAGTCTCAAGATAGATTGCATTGCTCTTATGTGTGAATGTAGTACACTAGGTATTGCTGACTCTTGCGTGATTGGTTTCAGGAATATACCCTAATCAATTATTAATTTACACTTATTACTGTACCTTTATTTCTTAATATTTTCTGTATAGATCTGTGTGTAGTATTATTATATATAACTATATTGGCGTTCACCGCTCTAACACTCGTCGAGAGTCTAATCATATATATAATAATATATAGTATCTTCCCTGTTTGATTTTAATATCTTCCTTTCTTTCAATTTTATATCCTTGTTATTATAAAACTTAATAAATAAATGAATTCTACAGGGTTGGTGATTTTTTTTTTTTACATAAATATACTAAGAAAAAAAACTCAAAAAAATTAATTATGATATTTTTAATTCAATATATTATTAGCATGGTGTAGTTGATATTATTTGGACACACAGATTGTACACTTATGTATGTTTTTACAAAGTTATTCAGAAGCACTTAGGAAACTAGTTCAGGAGAAGACCATTACTGATTAATAATAATAAAAAATAATATTAATTAGATGACAAGTTTTGTGAATATATGTTCTAGGTGTACGATATTGAATATATAGTTGAATGATATAGAATACATAATCTAGTCATGGTTCATCTCCATAGTGGTTATATCTATAGCAATTTTTAGATTATAATTTGAGTGTACAGAATGTATGAGTATTTTGTCAAGTTTGTTTGCTTATTGGAAATTGAAAATTTTTTGTTTAACTTATATCATATTAGAATATAGACAAATATATGCTTTATTTGTGATATACTGATGAATATTTGTAAATAATCTACATAGGTGGTGAGATAGATCATTTTAATTTTGATTCAAGGAAGATATAATTATAATGTTTTTTGTCTCTAATAAAACTAGTATAAAATACTATAATTTTATTATTTTCCTATAAAAATCTACGCAATTGGATTTAACATTGAGTACTATATTAGACCTATTATTTACCCCTATTTGTTACCACTCACGTTGATTTGTATATCCTATACTATATATATCTAATATTAATATTAATATATATTATATATATATATAATATTAATATTATTATAATCGTATATTATTAGTATAATATATATGTGTTTGTGTATATATTATATATATTTTAATTTAATAAATATATATATTATATATCTATTAGAAAAAATATATATAATACTATATATTATATTATTATATACTTGCACTTATGTACTACTTTTTGCTTTACCAAAAAAAATGTAGGTCTTAAAAACTATTTTCTTTTCCTTAGAGAATTATTCCGCTCACTCTCTAAATATACCCAGCCATGATCTGCTAAGTGACTTCTAGGGTCACCTGGACCCATTAAGTGGTATACCCAATGCTTTTTAATAGTAGCGCATGTATTGCATCCTATATAATATAACCCTATGTATAAGTATACTATATACGTAGTTAAGTATTTAGAGAATGTAACTAGTAAAATCTCATAAAACTCATGCTGCTATTGCGAGCCTCATCTCTCTATAAGCTACTATATAGATAATTAACTTTATTATAATAAATCAATAATATATAACTATATTAACAAGATATTATTGAACTTTGTCATAACTTGTAGGTAATTATTTATAAGGATTGCCTATATCGTGACAAAGTAACTTTATTCATCTAGATGCTCACATGCGTTATCTTTCAATACTCTCTGTACGATTTGTTTTCTTCGGATCGTGACTTGTATATCCTATGGTATTAATTAAGAATTATAATATAAAGTGTTGTTTATTCAGGAATGTCCCATTAAATCGAACAAAACTATTAAATATGATACACTAAGTTTTGTCACATGTTTAGTGATTATAAATTAATCAAAGTAATTATTTTGCATATATAATATATATTATTTGAGATATGAAAATCTCTGTACGCCAATAGTTTTATGAATTACTTGTTTTGTAATGTCTTATCTATGATATATGATTATCTCTATATCACGGTTCATTTTTTCTCTTGAATAAGATGGTTTCCTAATTATGAAAGAAATAAGATACCTTTACATAGTATCTGACTTATGAGAGAATGAACTAATATTAAATAAAAAGTTATTTTTATTACAGATTAACTACTAATATAATGTATATATTTCACTTTAATAGATAGAGTATGAACGATATGAATATATTCTCATATATCATAAGATTGTATGATGTCCTATATAACTATTAAGCTTTACTCTAGTGATTCGTGGGGAGAGCTGTTTCCTTATTATTTGTTGGTAGTTTATCATTATTACGTCACATTAGACACTAAAATAATATATTCCGCTATTCATAGCTTCTGATGATTTATGATGATGGTAGGTGCGGGCTGAAGTTATAATCTCTATTGGTATTAGTACTACATAGACTACCGTAGGTGTTCGGTTGATTTTTTTTTATATTTTTTTTTTTTTATTATAAATGTAATAAAAGTAAGTATATTTAATTAACTTTATTTTATTTGTCAGTTTTTTTTCAAAATTATTTGATTTTTTTATGTACCTAGACTTTTACTATATATTAATTAATTATTTTGATATAAATTTAGTATATTATACTAATTATTGAGTATAATTTTGACTATATATTTTAGGTAAATATAATAATTATTTATAGTTTATATAGTTATATATTTATTTAGATTATTTTATATTAAGTAGTATTATTCTAGTATTAATAGTATGGGTATATTATATTTTAAGTTTATTTCTTTTATTTGTAATATATGATTTGTAAATACTAATTTGTGCTCGAGTATTCAAAACTTATATTTCCATGACCACCTTATCATTTATTTAAGGTATGATATAATTTTAGGAATTATAGTATATTATTTAGACATTCTAACTCTATAATGTTTCTAAAATCAATAACAACCAAGTGATAGCAAATAAAATAAATATTGTAGATTGAAATAATGACTCTATCTATGGGTGATATTTATATACTTTTTTGGGTCATAACTACCTCAAATGATCATATTCGTACTACACTCTTGGGGTGATGCGTATACAACTCTTTTGGATGACCATACTTGGATCTATATGACATCTACGCTAAAAAACTAACTCTGATTGAAGTTCATAATATGTCCTCGCTCATAGTCAATTATTTAGTTTGCAATATTTAATGACACTAATATATGATACCTCCAATTTAATAATCTTTTCATTTTGGAAAGCATTATACATTTAGTAAATACTTTATAATGAATTACTGTTAATCTTCATCGTCAGTACTCGCATTCTCACTGACTTCTCTTTCTTTTGAAATGTATGCATAATTATAGTTCAGTGTGTCTCCTAACCAGTATATTAACTCCATATGCAACGCTAAGAATGCAATTTTTTAACTTATCATTATATCTCATATATATTCAAAATTATTATTGGGTCTAAACAATTTGATCGGTTTGTATCCTGACTATAGAGTGAAATTTTTCAGTCACAATCTCAGGTACACAGACAGAGAGATATTGAAAGACTAACATGTGGTCTATGGGTCTGCACATGTACGACTAAAAAATTTCCTGCATCTCCGCAACCTCGTGGACTATTTATTTTATGAGGTTTCTCCTGGTTTCAATAAATGACAGAAGAAGGTTATACTAAAAGAAATAAACTTACATCTTTTTCGGTTTTATTTATACACGTCATTGTGGAGGAATTTCAGTATAACGATATAAGAAATCGTAAATATTAAGGGGAAATGATAAGAGGAAGAGTTTAGAGATATATAAAGATAGAAGGGTAGTTCCGGGCCGGTCCCTTTTAATAATAAATGATTTTAATTTTTTTTAGAAGACTCTTAATAATGTCACGCTTTTACGTATATTTGGTAGAAAAATATCGAAATTTCGATATAATCGCCTAAGCATAATAATATCTAGCTCCAAATATAATTCATGTACTATATCAGAGCTATAGAAATAAATATCGATATTAATTACTATCGATATAATACAGGTTTAGATATATATGTTATAATTATGGTACCATCAGTCATCTAGTATATAGTTGGTATGTATATAACTTTGAATATGGTATGTAATTGATTGATGTGAGTGTATGGGTAGGTGGTAAATGGATAGATATGTGCCTATGGCACATTGTATGGATAAGTAATGATTATAGGGTTGAGATGTAATTCGCGTTTTATTATTTTATATTGCTCATCAGTTAATCGTAACATATTCAGTCTGAATTAGATACAATTTAGGTAATTGTTTTATTTATGTGTAGACGATATATACATAGATGTCTATTGTTTATAGGAAAGTACGTGGATGTACTGGGATTTTGTAAATTTAGAATATATTTAATCATTGAATAAATGATATATTGATTTGTGATATGGGAATAAGTAGTTAAATAGTTCAAAGTTTTGGTAAGAGAAATATTTATTGGTGTAATTTGTACTAACTCGAGGTATGTTATGATAGTAGTTAATTAATAGGTAGATAAGCTAAGTTGTATATATGTGTAATGGTTAATTGTATATAGTTGTTGTTGGTTGAGATTGAATACTGTCTTTGGATATGGTATAGTATTGAAAATAGTGTTATGTTAATGGGCGAATAGTGTGAAGTGTGGTGTGTTGATGTAAGTAATGGCAAGATTATGTGAATAAAGTATGTAATTTTGTTTTTTAATATTTTACTTAGTGTATTGCAGGAGATTGTGCGTTTATTGTATTATCATGAGTTATTTATCATAATTTATGAATATGGATAGTAGGGGTTATATGATAAAGAATAAGTATGGTGGTAGGTGATGGTGGGTCTGATGAGTAATGTGTTGATTTAGTAATGTATGGTCAAAGATATGAATAGTAGTGGTAAGGATACTTATTATATAATTATATACTCTAATGAGTATTTATAAGTTTTTGTTATGTAGAAATCTGAATATAATGATATTAGTAAATAGAAGATATTTAGTGTAAGAGTGATTTATGCTAGTGAGTGGTGTAAAAGGAGTGAGTGATTATTGGAAATGATAAATTTGAATCAGAAGTAATAATAGTAATAATGGTTATTTATGGTTGTTGTAAGTGGTGTGCTATTCAAAATAGATTACATGTATAAGTGGTAGTAGCTAGACTGGAAAATATGTTTCAGTTTAAATAATTATATAGGCATATATAATCGTATTTGGTGATAAAGTGAGATACGGCATGATGAATGAGTGTTGTAGAGAATAATGATATTGGAATGGAAATGAGAATAGGTGGTACTGGCACTATTAGTAAGTCCTTAGTGGATGTATATGAGGATAAAGTCTTGAGTATACGAGCTCGGGTCTTAGACATGAAGGATTGTTGTTACCTAGTTGTGATTATGTAATTAAGTAGTGAGACTATGGGTCATGCTAGGTATAGATAGTATCTAAAGTACAATGTGTTTGAGATATAATTATTCATTAAGGTTTTTGGATTAAAAATAGTGATGAAAAAATTTAATAAGATAATAAGATGTGAGGAATGAACGTAAATTAGAGTTGTGATGTGAAGTATATATTTGCATCTTTTAAATGATAGAAATAAATGTATAATATGAATAGTTGTCATATTGAGAATTAGGTTTGGTGATCTAATGTGAGTAAAGGATAGGATGATTATATCCTTGGCTAAGAGTAGTAAATGCTATCAGTTGATGATGTTGGAACTTTAATGTGATATGAATTATAAGGATATATTATAAAAATATCTATATTAGTTTTAGGTTATAAAGTAGAAGGAGAGGTAAATAAAGTGAGTGAGGTAGTAACAATATTAAACATATTATATACTAACGCATCTTCATATACTCAAATATATTTACTTGAAAATAACTCTATTAGTACTAATATAAAAGATGAGAATTAATTTAGTGAAGTCAAATTGTGAAATAGTTAATGTATAATAATGGGGAGTATTAGTGTTAGTAAATTGTTAGTCAAGACTCAGTATAATATTAAGGACATCAGTATATATTATATACCCTTCTATTATCGAATGTGAAATCCTATATAAGATGTGATAACAAAGTGGTCTTGAGGAAAATATTCTACAATATATTATTTAACGTTAAATAAATCTTGTTCTTCTTTGAAACTAGTGTTAGTAATTTGTGATAAAATAAATTATAAGAATTTCTTTATATTGTGTGAGCATATAGTATAGTAATATGATCATTACACAATATACTTATAAGAGGCGTGGATTCATGATATCTTACTGTGCACTACATTATACTTTTAAACAATATATCTATTCATACTGTAGGAAAGATATTATTTTGGTATAGGGATGTTACTAATCTATACTAGAAAGTAATTATTGTAGAACAGCAGTAATTAAAAAAGTTTGAATCTGGATTACCATCAAGAAGATCAGAAACTTACTAATACCAAATGATATTGCTTTAATTATTAAATATATAAAAGTTAGTAGATCTAAGAAAATATATTCACAGATCAGTAAGAAAGCAGAAAAATAAATCGTAACAATATATCAAAAGAATAATAATAATCATTATTATACAAGTCTATAGAAGAAAATAAAGACTGTCTTTTAAAAGCTATTTAATTTATTTTTAACAATTAACTTTTAATCAAAGATTGTTCTTTATAATAAATGTAGACTGTGTATCTCATAGTAATAATATATTAAGTATTATAATATAATATACTGATATATATATGTAGTTAATATATATATATATATTATAATATAATATATTAGTATGTTTAGAATATACAGAGAGTATATATTTCTATAAGTATGTAATTAATATAATATATATATTTAATATTAAATTAGGCAGATTCTGGTTATTATTATATATATATATTTATATTATTATATATATAATCATATATATATATATATATATATATATAATATATATATATACTGTTACATATATATAGTTATATTATATAATATATATTATATACATATATCTATTTAATATAAATATATATTATGAGAGAGAGAGAGATCATACCTATTATGATAGGATAGAGACAAATACTCTATGAAGGGATATACTATATATGATCTTAAGTAAGAGAGTGAATGTGATAAGAGCATATTTGTGGACAATTAAAGTTGTGAATTTAAATGAGAATCCCGTCCTTATCCTCTATCTTGAGGATTTGAAGTTAGAACTTTATTTAAATACAGATAACTGGTAGGTATATGTAATACACTGTATGTATGCTACACAAGACTACTCTTAATAAGTTTTGAGTATTGAAAGAATGGTGGCTATTGAGAGTTTGATACTTGATAACAGTCCTTCACGAAAAGCTTTGGAAATATCTCAAGATGTAGCTAGTAAATCCAGGTTCGACGAAAACGCTGGAAAAAAAGATGTTAGTCAATTTCCGAGTCTGGAATTCAACTGAGATAAATCCTCTTAGCTGATATATATAGATAATTGAGTAGCTTATTTATTTTAGCTCTTCTTATATTGCTATATTTATAAGCTAACAATGTAGTAGTACTTATCGTCACTACTATCAGTATATGATAGTAAATATATTTATTTCATAATACATTTATACAAGGCCTTTATATTATTTTACTATTTATATTATATATTTAGATTATCTATTTATATTGACGTTGTATAATAAACAACTAGTCCTTTATCAATGAGTAACTAGGGACAGTATCTTGATATAATATTCTATTCAATTATAGCTCTATATACTTTTGTAAATATATATTCATGTTCATATATTTATACTATATGTGTATTTAAATAAAACAAAATGTTAGATAGAGGGAAGTATTAGCTAAGAGAGTTGCTTATAATAGATATTATAGTATTACAGGTTGTGCGCTGGATGGACTTGGGCCATTGGACGCGCACGGAGTTAATCTGTATGATATTACAGTCCCTGACAAGCAGGCAAATTACTTTCTTGCTCCTTGAGGGGTGGACCATATTGCCAAGTACGGACTTTGCATAAAGTTAGTCCCCCTCACCGTCGTAACCAGGGTCACTGAGTTATCTACATAGGTTGGCAGGCGCTTGATCAGCAGCTAGGCACCAGAAGAGGTTAGCAGTATAATGGGTTTGTCGTCTTTTTTCACTGAATCCAGTGCAGTGTAAATCTTTGCACTTCAGTATCTCGAGTGTTTCATTCATCTCTTGCTATCGTCGGTTTTCGTGTTTTTTGTTTTATTTTGGTGATGAGATAGTGGTATATTTACTGAATTTTGGCTGCTGTTAAGAGTTTTAAGTCTGGTGTTTATTGACATTGTACTTAAGTTTCCCAATGTCAAATCTAGAAATTTATTCTATGTACTCAGCCCCAGACAAAATTCGAAACTGCTTCTTTTCTCTATTTTTTGGATATTAAATTTCTATAACATGATAATAGCAGCGAAATAGCACGCCTTGAGTTGTAATAAATAGATGCTTATTAAGGGGACTAGCCCAATCATCTATTTCAGCACTTATAGTGATTTCACTATTTCAACACTATCCCAGAAGATATTACACAAGGCTATTCGTCCTTGGTGGTAAACCTCTTGTAGATATACCTCATATTAATTTAAATAATCCTAATACTACCCTCTCACTTATACTTAGACCTCATTAAATAATTATATAAGTATATACAAACTAATTTAAATGAGTTAAACAAATAAAGTAATAGAAATATTAGACAACTACATACTATGTACTAAAATATACATTAAGTATGCAATAACACTAATGAACTGCTCTCTAAATGCGATGTAATAATATATAGTATTATTTATTTATAGATATATATAAGTACGTAAGTAGGTATAGTGATATTATATATATAGAATTATGTATATATATATATAAATATTCATTTTAATTATAATATGAATAGATAATATTAGATTATCTTAATTTGCCTATACTATATTATTATAGTTATAGTGATCTAGTAGTATACATACATACTATACTATATATTATATATGTATATAATATAGTATATATATATATAATTATATCATTTATACTATAGATACCTATATAGTAATATTATACTAATCCGTTATTTCCTTGATATCTATATATATATAATATCAGTATATAATATGAATACTATATATTATTTCATTATTATTTTACTGACCTTCCTAAATTTTTTTTGGACTATCTAAACTCCTTTACAGAACAAATTCCTCTTCTTCTTCTTTCTTCCTTAAATGACCTTGAGCAGATAGTGGAACTCCCTCCTGGTATTTGTGATTGTTTTGGAGATGAGCCCAACATTTTGGACCTTATCTTAAACGATAGAGATTTACTGATCAAAAGAAGCTCTTTTTCCCTTTCAATAATCGTAATTACATAAACTATATTATTGTCATCTTTCTTAATCCTATTCTACAATTCTCTGTTTTCATGTCTTCCTAAGGAGAAAGTGAATAATACATAAATCTACAATAATTAATAATAAACTCAGTAATGAATAATAATAATAATAATAATAATATAATATAATAATAATAATATAATAGTACATTAATAATATATACATATATAATAATAATAGATAAATGATATGATAATAACACTACTAATAATAATAATAATAATAATAATAATAACTTAATAAAATATATACATAATAAAATAATAATATAATAATAATTAATAAATAATAATAATAATAATAATATTAATAGATGAATCATAACTAAAGATTTACCTGAATAATAAATAATAGAATATAGCACGAACCACGTCGCTTATTTTAAAAGCTTTATTTTAAATTATGATTACTTTTATTTTAGAAACTTTAAACAAATGGCAAGGAAAAAACAAACAGTTAAATCTTGTGATGACTCCCTTTCTCTTCAATTTATACGCCGCTTTCCTTGTCCTTATCACCTTCGCCATCCTCCCATCCAAGTCCCCACAACTTAAATTTTATATAAAATACACATAACGATACCAATAATTCTTATTTCCATAGATGTTTTAACAATGGAAATAATCAAACCAGAATCATTACAAAATGGATATCTAAATCAATATTATATCTGTGCAGAAGAGTATAAAAATTGAGACCATCTGAAAACCTAGTATACTTATGATACGCTCCTTGTCGTTTAAAGAAAATGTATTACTTTACAAAACATTAATTAATCACCTCACTATTCTCATTTTCTCTCCGCAACCGTCGCATGTCCAAAAGAGCACTGTTGCATATATCATCCCTTTTTTGTCATTAGTGAAATATATATATTATATATATACTATATAATATATATAGTATTAAGTATATATATACTTTATATATAGTACTATACAAACTTTATATAGCTATATATATTATATAGTATTATATATATTATAATATACGTATATATATTTATTTCATAATAATATATATATAGTAGTATATATATAGTATAGTATATATAAAATATAAGTATTATAATAAATATTGTATATAGTCAATATATATATATATATAATACTATATATATAATATATTATATATATATATATTATGCTCATAAATCTAGCTTTTCGTTTTTATTATATAGACCTATAGGTATATATAGATTATATATATATAAATATTATATAGTATGCATATTAGTATATATATATTCACTAATATATACTATATATAATCATACCAAATATTTGAATATATTTACACACGTGTCAAGAGATAACAATAATTAACAGAGAGTAAAAATAAATAGTCACTTTCAAGGAAATTTTTTTGTTTTTCATGTATGAGAGGGCTCAAGCAAAATGAGATGAAACATTTATTTACAAAATTATATGGCGATTTTCGCTGTTAAAGAAGATTTTATATAAATCTGGCTTTGCAGCATATTGTCAAAATATATCATCTTTTCCCTTTTAATATTTTTCAACTTCGTTATTATTATTATTATATCTATGTATTATTATTAGTTTATTATTATTCTATTATTATTATTATTACTCTAATTATTATTTTATTATTTATTTTATAATTATTATTAATTATGTCATTGATTTTATTATTATACTTATCATGATTAATTATTATTACATTAGTTGAAATTATTTATTATTTATTATACTCAAATTTGATTAGATCATTAGATCCATTATCTATAGGTTATTCTTATTAATTATCGTGAAGTTAATTATTATTCTCATTATCTATCTATTATTAATTATTATTTATTAGTTCCTTGAAATTTTATTATCGTCTAATTCTCATAATATACTTGATTATTTATTTATTATTTATTATTAATTAGTAGATAGTACGGTTAGTAGTTGTTGTTTTGGAGTCAGGTAGCGATAATAATATATAGATCAATAATATATACATAACTAAATATATAATAATCTAAATACCATGCTGAAATCCAATAATCCGTAAGGTTACTATACATTACTCAGTGAAATAGTAACTGAGACTAATTAATTTAATAATATAGGATAATGAATAATAATAATTAATAATCATATAAATAATTAATAACTTGCATACATATACACTACACTAATTATAATCGAATAATAAATAAATAATAATAAATAAATCGTTATCATTGTTATATAACTATCTACTAGTACTATAATAATAGTATATATTGATTAATCTATCTATTATGCATCTAATTATATATAATAGTATATGTATATATATGATTACAATCGATTCTCATTATTCTTCTTTTCTATAAAAAAAATCGACTATCAACGCCGCCGCTATAATGATTACTAGGACTACGAAAATAACCCAAAGAAAATATACTAGCAGTTTTTAATAAAACGGCTCGGGCTAATGCCTTTCGCGAGAAAAGCCAACCTTGTCCGTCTCCTCTTACAGCGTGCACCAATAACTACAAATGAGCAAAAATAAACATGGTTCAGAAACAGCTCTATCAAGGAATAGAGCATATATATTTCAATTTCAATGTTGATTAATAATAAGTAATAATAATGGTTAATCCGCCAATAATATAACCCATGAGCCTATCCTTGGAACCTCTTTGAGCTAAACATGATAAGTAATATAGCAAATAAGGTTCCTCGTAGGATTATCTTAAGATGATTCAGTCTCTCCTCTCATTAAATTGCATAAAAGGTTGGATTATGGTGGGGTAATACCCACAATAAATTCGTTTTGGTTACAGTTGTTCCTTTAGTCTTGGTATTATTTTTGCAGAGTCTCAATTTTGCAAAAAGTCTTTTATATCTGCAGATTAAAAGCTCCACTGCTTGTTCCTTGACGCCAGCATTGCTAGAGTAGACAATGGCTTGCTAACAGCTCCTCACCACACGTCCTGACAGCTCCCGAGATAATTAAATATTTCTTGATAAGCATTTAGAGCCCAGCGTGGACCAATCAAATGATTAAGGCACCTAAGAAGGATAAATGTACAAAAGCAATCTAATGCTGGTATCCACCATATCAAACCTCAAAAAAATGTTCTAATGTCAATCTATGAATTTGTTATGCCATGAAGGCTGAATAATAGCTATCTAAGAGTTGGCCTACTGAA
Source organism: Trachelipus rathkii (assembly GCA_015478945.1). NCBI lineage: Eukaryota > Metazoa > Arthropoda > Malacostraca > Isopoda > Trachelipodidae > Trachelipus > Trachelipus rathkii. The sequence goes on from JABUQX010070997.1 coordinate 13,961, forward strand.
AGATTCCCCTGTACAGGATGTCGTCCTCTGTATACTTTGGGGGTGAGTTTATTCAAATAAGGAAGTATGCAGACACAAACCAATACATTCAAACAAGTTCATAGGCATCATCGAATGTACATAAAAGCACTCCGTGGCGTAGCCCAGGTTTGCGATCATAGAATAGACTTCCCACAATGACTTTGCTATATGGATCCGCCACTTTTAAAGTTTATGGGACAGGCCATCCTTCCCCTTCCCTTCCTGGCAGTGGCTTGCTACGTTATCCGACCATCGCACCACATAAAGCTTGACTATGTAAAAAGTGGTGGGTGGGAAATGGTGAAACATCAAGATCTTAAAAAGCCAATTATAAGACTCTAATTGAACTCAATAATAATTGTTTTCCAAGGGTAATGTCATCGTAATATAAAAAATTCCATCTCCTAATATATTGTATCTTCTGCACACAGGACCAAATCAAATTATCAATCTTTCCAATTGTCATAATTGAATACTGCCCATTTATTAATCATCTATATTGGTTAACATGAATTCTAAACTTTCCCGCAAAAAAGAATTTTTTTTATTTTGCGCGGGGGTTTCAGTAAAAAAATATCCCTAACATACAAACTTCAAAGAGACTCAAACTATCAAAATTTTAACGAAATACTAACATTATATCTTCATACTTATGTATTGGCGATATTATCATACTGACCTTTATTATCATATTATATATGAAAAGTTATTAATATATAATTATTTATTCATTTAACTTATTTATTATTATTATCTCTAATTAGCATGGTATATAAGATTTACACTTTCTCTAGATCTTAAGCTGTGATTAAGATATACCAAACTCATATTCATTATAATATACCAAATTCATATTCTTACATAACAGCAAAGAATATCTCCTCACTCATGTATACTATAATATTAATTCTTCTCAGATTCTGTTACTTTATTTTTGATTTTATCTTTTTCTCTTCTTTGAAACATTTCAATCCCTTACTTAAACATTCTATATTACGTGTTACATTATTATGACTCTTAATCATACGGTATCACTTTATATCTGATATCTATAAATTCGCTTAATAGTTTAATTGATTATTATTGATTAATTAATTTATTGATTATTATTACTTATTCTGTATTATTAGTTTTGTATTAAATGTGAATTATTATCTCTTTTTGTGATTACATGTCTGAATTAGTTATTTCTCACGGTTCTTGTGTTTATTTATTATGAATATTATTATTTGCCTATTTATTATTCATCCTTATTATTTTTTTTAGATTTAATTACTATCTATTATTAATTATTATTGTATTATTATTTAGTTTGGCTATTGGATTATTATTATTATTATCTCGATTATTATTTAGTTTGTTAAAATTAATTATGCTCGGATACTATTGATGCTAATTATTATATTGTTCGATTAGTGTGATTTATGTGAATTTGATTATGTCGATTAATCTCATAGTTAGTCTTCTTCATTTAAATTTCATGCCATCTAAAAAAGTAAATCTACTGACATATCATTAACTATAAAAAGCATAAATGGCTTAGCATTTTACTAACATTAAAGAAATCATTTTAAAGAATTACATAAGAATTTCCAATGATATCCACTTCCAAATTCGAATTATCCTTGTTAAATCAATTTACAATCATTTAAAATCAGTAAACTTTGTATATATCTCAAAGTGTGCTACGAGAAATATCGTACATCTACGAATATGCTCAACAACTCAGTTTAAACAAAGTGAAACTCTCCTCGAAGAAGCTCACCCGTATCACTCATCTCTAACATATTGTTCATCAGCAAGTTAGAGAGAGTATTAACGAAAGATAATTCACCGAAATTGTGAAAAGTAGGGGTTATTGGCTAAATTTGATTTGAATTTGATGTTTACTGTTACTTTCCATGACAATTCTTGAATATTTTCCGCGTTAAAATACATTTTTAACATTTACTCTTCAATTGCTCAGTGATAGTTTATTTACTTAATTATATATTGTATAGCACTATTTAGACTCTAGTTCAATCATTTATATAACTTGATTGAAATATTTAGTTTTATGAAATTTTGTTGCTGCTCATCAGTTAGGATTGAGTTAATAAAATATAATGTATTTGTTTTTAGTGATCAGTCTTATACTATTCTTTATAGATAAGCCTGTCAAGCTCACTCTTTTGTATTATTTTTTCTTAAAAGATAATTTTTTTTTTTTAAAAGGTAATGAAAAGTAGAATTAGTAGCTATACATTAATAGCTAGGTGATATGCTTTTCATGTAATGAAATTGTTTAAAAGTGGGGTGAATTTTTTAGATAATTTTTTTTGTCATAAACTATGAAATTTGTGTGAAAATTTTATAGACGTGCTTCTTACTGTTTGACCGATTTAGGATAAACATCTTTTGCTCTTGCATTGGCTCATAGTTAATATTGAATACTGTTTGGAGTATTATTCTTTTTTCAAAGAGGACTTTTTTATTCCTCATTTCTTTTTCTCCACCGAGTATTTTGAATCTTTCAGGAATGTTCTTTAACATTATGTTGATTCCTAGTGAGGGGATCGAAGCTGTTAACATTTAGATGTCATCATATTTTTGACGTGATTAGAGTGAATTTATATGGGAATTATACTGTTCATGAATGAGTCTTATAATCAGATTGGTAGGCACTGTTACCTTGTATGAAATAGACTATGTTTTTCTCGGATTGACGTCCAGTAAAAAATTGCTTATTCGTTAGAAAATTCACATTTCAGTGTCGATTTCAATGACGAAATGGATAATATGATGCCTTAAATGTTAAGTTAAGTTTGCACAAATATCAGGCGATTAATCGGTTGATATTTTCTCGCAGTGGAGTTTCATAAGGGAAGATAAAAAAAACTATCAGTCTTTCTAGAGGATATTCCACCATATGATAATAAAAATATTTATTGATATTTTAAGTTTCCATGAATTAGAATATGAGCATATTCCATGATATAGATTAAGATTGTCTGGAGAAGTTATAGTGCTTTATTTTGGTCTTTTTCTCAGACAAGTATATTAGTTTGACTTCAGTTGTATTTGGCTGACATGCCTACTAGCAATATTTAATATCTTTGTTTTCATTGTGTTCATTGGTGATGAAAATTATAATATTCTATAGTGATATCAATACATGATTGGTAGAGTCATTAGGAAGTGTTTTTGTCTTCAGAGGATTTTTTTCTAATATCTTTTTTCATAGTCAATTATATGCTTTTGAACACTGATGTTACTAATTATAAAGTAGTATATCCATTTTTGGGAGGCCTCTCCGGGGCCCCATTGGGCTGGGGGCCCTCGGCAATTACCGACCAGCCGACCAGCCGACCTTGCCAGTCCGGGCCTGTTAGAGGGAGAGATTGTTCCTATAAGGGGTTTTACCGTTTTAGAGTGTTGGATAACTATGAGGAAAGTTTATATGGGATTGACGTTGAAGACGATTGGTCTAAGATTGGCGTTTTCCTTATGTATTTTCGGTAATCCATAAACATTTAAATTCTTCCAACACTAATGGTTTACCAAATTTCCAAATAACCTCTCCAGTTTCACACAACTGTTGGATGAAGCACATAAATTTAAAGACAAATCATCATAGGTCAAAAATACAAATTATTTCAAAAATTCAACTTCGTATTCAAAAAAAGTCTCTGGTGTACGTCATTCTCTCCCCATATAGTAAAAAATATGTCTGACTATGTCCTAAAATTTGATGAAAGTATAATACTTGGCTATGGATTGCCCTTAGCTTTCGAAAAGAATGAAAATCACCTTCACTTTTTCAATAGTTTTGACCATTGGTCGAAAACTTATAATAACAAAGAAATCAATCTTGATATTATGGAGGGTATATTACTAAATAGCCTAGTCACCTACAAACATAAAGAAAAATTACCTACCATATTTTGCAAAGCTTTGTCTAATCTCCAAAAAAAATAGAAATATAGTCATCACACTCAGTGATAAAGGTAGCAACATAGTTATTTTAAACAAAACCGATTATATAACAAAATGGAACTTAATCTTAAACGATCCTAACCAAAAGTCCCCAGAAATCTTCTTTTGACACTTTCAACAGTACCCTAAAAAAGATCTATTCACAATACCCCGAAATATATAAAACCAACAAAGCACATTTGACAAATCTTTCAAAATTTTATGGATTATTGAAAACTCATAAAGAAAACACTCCTCTTAGGCAGATCATTACAAAATTCCTTGTGAAAACTGCAACAACTTATACATTGGAGAAACACATGATTTTTCCCGGCCTAATTATCAACACAAATGCGACCTTCTCCAAGATAACCCTAATTCTGCCCTTACCCTTCATAGATCCACACCTAATCATAACATAAACATTAACCACATGACACCCATTATTCACATTGACAATCTGCAACTTAGAAAACTTTCTGAATCCTTTTGCATAACCAATTCTAACAATTACAATATACAAAGAAACGACTCACACATAGATCCCATCATAAACAACATTCTGCACTCCTCACCTTTTTTCAAAAAACTTAAAACCAAACTAAATTAATTTTTTATTTTATTTTATATTTTCATTATCATTTAATTTAGTTGATGTAAAACAGCAGCTGAAAGAGGACCTAGATTAAGGTCGAAAGCTTTTGCTACCATACTGTAATAAATTTATGATAAATATCTGAGAATTCAATTTTCTTCTATTCAAAAGGATTCCACAAGTCTCTTTTAATTAAGGCATTGTAAACATATATATATATATATATATATATATATATATATATATATATATATATATATTATATATATATATATATATATATATATATATATATATATACAGTATATATATATATATATATATATATATATATATATATATATAGAGAGAGAGAGAGAGAGAGAAACGTTCTTAAAGAATAGCATATTTCACATTCTTCTTTGTTGAGTTGTTTCAATAATCCTATAATGCAGTTCAGACCTTACCTTATAAGGTTGCATTTTCTAACTTTCATTCTGTGGTGCAACGCTCTAAAGCGTAAACAACCCGCTCTCTTCCCTTCGAAAGAAGGAACCTGCATTATTAGTCCCCTGGAGCTACCAAGGACGATTAGATTTGTGAGTGCAATAGTGAAAACGAAAGTCTTGAAAGTGTCGTTCATATTATATATATATATATATATATATATATATATATATATATATATATATATATAGTATATATATATATATATATATATATATATATATATATATATATAAAAGAGTATCGTGTATGTGTGTGTCTTGCCAGGAAAATAGTTCAATCAAATAGTTTCGTTAACGAGTGTTGAACCTAATAAATATCTAAACAGGAATATTTTAGTATATATAATATATAATTATAAATATATATATTAAATATATATATATATATATATATATATATATATATATATATATATATATATATATATATATATAATATATATATCAATGCTCTTACACACATTCTTATGTCGTTAAGGGCTTTGGCTTCTATCTAATATCTCTTTCAGGCTATTAAGTAAAGTCTCGGTTGAGAAAGATGAAAATTTCTGTTTGTAAAAGTTAATACAAATTTATGCATCCACTGGGAGACGGTAAATTAAGTTTAATATTTCAATTGGTTTATCTATGTAATGTATTTAGAAATATAAATGTAATTGGCCAATCATGAATATTATAAATATTTTTTTAATCAAATATCAATTCTATAATGTTAATCGTGAAAAATATGATTAAATGAATATATTGTCCTAGTTTTAATGTCTTTAAATAAAAGGAGTTAAAATGAACGAATTCCGGTGAGTGTTATTTTATTATGTAATTGAGATTTCACTCTGTTTTTTTAAAAGCTGTCTGTTCTTTTGTTAAGGTTTTAATTGAATAGTGTTTGGTCAACATTAAGATTGTCCCTGTGACGAATAAAATATTGGTACTTGGATGGTTATCTTACTTGGATCCTTAGAAGAGAGTAGTCGTTGTAAAC
>JABUQX010070997.1:22500-28240 GCA_015478945.1 Trachelipus rathkii
ATATATATATATATATCATATATATATATATATATTATATATATATATATATATATATATATATATCATATATATAATATATATATAAGAGGCAACTCTTATTTTTCTATAAATTTTTTTTGGTTGGGTACCCAATGTTTTTTATTTTAATACGCGTTGCAAATATGATATATGAAGTGTCCTAATGTTTAAGTGGGAGTCAACGTAGTATAACAAGTTTTGATAGTCGTTCAAATGATTGATTTTTTGGTATTTGCAAACTTTGCAATTGTTTTCTATATATTGCATAGTTTTAAGCGATCGTGTTTTTATCTCTTGTTGATTTTTAAGTGATCGCGCTTTTTTATCTATGTATAATTTTTGTGATTGATTTTAAAGTAAAAGAAAATGGCGGATGGCCAAAATATAGCTCAGGAGACTCGGGCACAGATGATAAAGGGAGATCATGTAGATGCTCGATTGATAATGAAGGAGATATCCCGAAAAGGGATGGACAGAGACAAGAAGAGTCAGGGGGGGCAAAGATAAAACGCCTAATAGCCCAAGGGGGACTGTTACCCAGCCTAAGTTCCTCCCAGCACTAGGTCTTATCCTGGTCGAGATAGAGTCGGACGCAATCCTTCCAACACTTTTCTTAGGCATCGCCACCCCAGGAGTTACAGAGGAGAAACTTTCAAGGAGGGACATCTATCCTAAGTTCTTTCAGAAGACAGCCGCTTTGGATAACACTTTAAATCTACATTAAAAACCGATACTACACAACTCCTGTAAGAAAAAGACCCATGTGAATTGGGGGGGTAGTGAAAATCATTACACCCCAGCCGAATGAAGGGTAAGTGGGAGGTACAGCCAAAAGCACCCACTACTCAGCCAGGTCAGAGGACCCCACTAGCAAATCCAATCAGTTTTAAGGGGACAACCTCCCCCCTGCGGGGCACAATGTGGCTTATACAGCAATTGAATGCCCTTCAGAGGAGGGGACAGAAGGAAATAACGCCCCAAAAATGCCCTCCAGGGCAAGGTAGTTTTTTTATATGGTGGTGCCCACCGTTGGGAACCACACCTACATCTTTTATTTATAGTGGTACTTCCATCCTGGAAACCATGCCTATCCTAACCACCCTCTAATCCCTTACCCGGAGTGTGCCTGGATATTCCTTATATGCCTTCAATCGAGTGGAGTTCCTTTCTACCACCAATTATTCTCACTGCCTTCCAAGGAGTGCCTGAAAGGGTTAAAATTATTCGGTAAAAATTAAAAAGACTAAGGGTCTGGCAAGGTATTACTTATGAGGATTTTTAAACAACGCCATCTACGAAAGCTTTATGCTCAAGTTTCCTTAAGGGAACTTCCCGTAGATTTCATTTGCGACATCCACAATATCTATAGTTTAGAAAGTGAGGCACGCAGTTAACCTCCTTAAAGGACACAAGCTTCTCCAAGTACAAAGCTAGAGGACTTCTTATTACAATTAAGAATTTCCCTTCAAGCAGACGATCAGTGCACCGTGTTTGATCTCTTGGTACAGTTTATGGAGACAAAAGAGAAAGAGATTCAATTTTTACAGACCTATATTCTAGAGTTTAACAAATAATACTCTTGGAAATATCAAAGTAATTGCATGATATTGACCAAAGAGGCGGTGTATACATCTGAAAGCAGATAAACATTATGGTTTACAGCCAAGATCTTGCTAAAAGTTTCTGAAAGGAGGATGAGAAAGGCTTGGAAAGAGAAAAACTCCAGGTATTCGATGCAGATTTGAGTTTAGTAAAGATTCGTTTATCAAATTTAGCAAAATTTCCCAAAGGAACTTTATTAAAGACTGGCGCTAAAACAAATGGAGTTTCGTACCACCAAGGTATTTTTGGCCAAAGAGGAATCGGGAAGTAGACAGAGGTGAAATACAATACAATTCTTATAGAAACAAGGAATCCTTACCAAGAACCGAAGTATGAAGTTAGGAAAAGGGAGGAGGTGAAGCCAGTTAACACCTTTCGAAAGAAAAGAGAAGAGGTGAGATCCGAATACGTCCCACGGAAGAACAGGGGAGTTCTTAAAAGAATGACCGACCAAGAACTTAAAGAACATGATTTTTGTTTCTCTTGCGAGGCCGTCGGTCACTCCTCACGCACTTGTAGATGGGAGCTACCTTTTTGCCGTTATTGTAAAAGATATCATAAGAGGGGGTCCACAGTTAACTGCAGAGAAGCCCCTCCATGGCGGCCTTCTCCAGAAGCTGATCAGATGGTCATCCGATTTAATAGTAAAGAGGATATGGAGAAAGGTTTGGAGGCCAAGAAACGGGAGCGTTTTAGGGCCCAGGACCTTCTCCAGGAAAAGGGAAGAGTATAGGCCCCCAGAAGGGAAGGGAAAGAAGAACACAAGAGTTTATGTGGCTGACAGCCAATTAAGAGACTCTGAAGTGAGTGAAGAAGAAGAAGAAGAAGAAGACAGGACCTTTGAGAGAGAGCCCTTCCATTCAGACGAAAAGGTAGAGACGGAAAATTTTCACTTCAGAGTCTCTTAATTGGCTGTCAGCCACATTAACTCTTGTGTTCTTCTTTTCCTTCCCTTCTGGGGGCCTATACTCTTCCTTTTTTCTAGAGAAGGTCCTGGGCCCTTTCCTATCTGTACTAAAACGCTCCCGTTTCTTGGCCTTCAAACCTTTCTCCATATCTTCTTTACTATTAAATTGGATGACCATCTGATCAGCTTCTAGAAAAGGCCGCCATGGAGGGGCCTCTCTGCAGCTAACTGTGGACCCCCTTTTATGATATCTTCTACAAAAACGGCAAAAAGGTAGCTCCCATTTACAGGTTCGCGATGAGTGACCGACGGCCTCGCAAGAGAAACAAAAATCATGTTCTTTCAGTTCTTGGTCGGTCATTCTTTTAAGAACTCCCCTGTTCTTCCGTGGGACGTATTCTGATCTCACCTCTTCTCTTTTCTTTCGAAAGGTGTTAACTGGCTTCACCTCCTCCCTTTTCCTAACTTCATACTTCGGTTTCGGGAAGGATTCCTTTGTTTTCCTATAAGAATTGTTGTATTCAGATCTTTGCCTATCTTCGGGCTCCTCTTTGGCCAAAAATACCTTGGTGGTACGAAACTCCATTTGTTTTTTAGGGCCAGTCTTTAAAAAGTCTTCCTTTGAAATTTGTGCTAACTTATACAATTCTACTAACTCAAATCTGCAATCGAATACCTGGAGTATTTTCTCTTCACCTTTCTCCATCCTCCTTTCAGAAACATTTGGCAATCTGGCTGTAACATAATGTTATCTGCTTAGATTAATACCCGCTCTTGGTCAATATCAATGCAATTTACTTGATATTTCCAGAGTTATTTTTACTTAGAATAAAGTTCTGAAAAATTGAACTCTTTCCTCTTTTGTACTCATAAAACTGTACCAAGAGATCAAACACGGGGCACTGATCGCCTGGCTGGAAGGAAATTTTAATTGTATAAGAAGTCTCTAGCTTTGGTACATCGGAGAAGCTTGTGTCCTTTAAGAGGTAACTGGCGTGCCTCACTTTAACTATAAGATATTGTGGATTTCGCAAATGAATTTTTGGCTTTCACTTAATTCACCTAGAGCATTAAGCTTCTCTGTAAACGTTGTTAAAAAATCCATAACTAATACTGCCAGACCTTAGTCTTTAAATTTTACCGAATAATTTTAACCCTTCAGGCACTCCTGGAAAGGCAGTGGAGAATAAATTGGATGAGGTAGAAGGAACTCCACTCGATTGAGGCATATAAGGATATCCAGGCCACAACTCCGGGGTAAGGATAAGGATGGTTAGGAATAGGCATGGTTCCTGGTGGAATACCACCATTATATAATTGCATAGGTGTGGCTCCCTGTGGAACACCATCATAATAAAAGCTGCCTTGCCCTGGTAGGGCATTTGTGGGGGCGTTGTCTCCTTCTGTCCCTCCTTGAAGAGCATTCAATTGCTGTGGAAAGGCCACATTGTGCCCAGCAGAGGAGAGAGCTTGTCCCCCTTACTGATTGGGATTTACTAGCAGGTCCTCTGACCCTTGTTGGGTAGTGGGGGTTTTGGCTGTACCTTCCCACTTACTTTCATTCGGCTTTGGGGTGTAGTAATTCTCACTACCCCCCAATTCACATGAGTCTTTTTCTTAACAGGAGTCTGTGTAGTAGTCGGCTTTAATTGTAGATTTAAAGTACTATCTAAAGTAGCTGTCTTCTGAAAGAGCTTGGGAATGCTGTCCCTCCTGGAAGTTTCTTCTTCTTTAACTCCTTGGGGTGGCTGCCTAAGAAAAGTGTTGGAAGGATTGCGTCCGACTCTATCTGGACCAGAAAGACCTAGTGCTGGAGGAACCTCTGGCTGGGGTAACAGTCCCCCTTGGGCTATAGGCGTTATATCTTTGCCCCCCCTGACTCTTCTTGTCTCTGTCCATCCTTTTCGGGGATATCTCCTTCATTATCCAACTCGAGATCTACATTATCTCCCTTTTCATCTTGGCCCGAGTCTCCCTGAGCTATATTTTGGCATCGCCATTTTCTTTTCTTTAAATCAATCACAATTACAAGATATAAAAAGCGCGATCACTTAATCATACAAGAGATAAAAACACGATCGCTTAAAAACTATGCAAGATATAGAAACAATTGCAAGTTGCAAGTACCAAAAAAAATCAATCATAACGACACTTATCAAAACGTTACTACTACGTTGATCCCACTTAACATTAGACACTTCATTATATCATAATTTGCAACGCGCATAAAAATAAACACATTGGTAACCCAACCAACAAACAAAATATAGAAAAATCGGAGTTTGCCTCTATATATATCTAGTATATATAATATATATATATATATATATAATACTAATAATATATATATATAATATATATATATATATATATATATATATATAATATTATATATATATAATATAAATATATATATAATATATATATATATAAATATATATTACAAGCTTTGGCTGGCCTAACGGAGCAAGGCTTGTCTATTGAGCGAGGGCTAACGCCCTCGCATTGGAGGTGGGCTATATATATATAATATATATATATATATATATAATATATATATATCAAATATATATATATATATATAAATATATATATAATATATATATATATTATATTATATATATATTTTATATATATATATATCAACACTCATATTGTGGACACAAATAATAAATATTTACGTCGAAATAAACTTCTAAAATTTAAATAAAATGAATTAAAAGTAAATCAATTTGAAGCTCCAAAAAAAAAAGTAAAGTTCAATTTTATAAGCAAATTAAAGTCCATTCAACAAAAGGAAACGAATTTGGAACGTTTTTTGGCATGTTTAATAATAATACTATATAGATATATATATATATTATATATATATATATATATATATATATATATATATATATATCATATATATATATAATATATATATATATATATATATATATATATCATTATATATATATATATATATATATATATATATATATATATATATATTCCAAAATGGTTTATCGAGCTGAACCATGGGACTCGAATTGGCGCGTTCTGGCGCGTTCAAATATATATCTATATATATATATATATATATATATATTATATATATATATATTATATATATATATATATTATATATATTATATATATATATATATATATATATATATATATATATAATATATATATATATAAATATATATATTATATATGAGCAGA
>JABUQX010070998.1:0-32460 GCA_015478945.1 Trachelipus rathkii
AATTCTAAAAGGATATTCACGCTGTCAATCAACTTAACTATTCACTAGATGATATTTATCGATCAAAGTGATAATTTCCAGACACTTTTTTATTAATTGATTTTTTATATCCAATTTTGTTCAAGATCATCATCTCACTAATTAATAGTAGGATTTATTAAGATGTCAACACTTGGTCACCACTATCAATTCATCAGAGCTCCATGGTTTGCTTACCAAGGCAGACACGTAAAATTACTGTAATTTAACAGTATCTTTAATATCCAAATTGATATTCTCTCATGAGTAATTTTGTGCGCTTTTGCGATACTGATGACTTTAACAGGCAGTCTCGTTAGATTATGATATATGGAATTTTAATTAAATGGTACTTGTTTAATCACTGCTTAATTATCAGAAGCATTCATGTGAATGTCCTTCAGATATGTCACTCATCCTATTTTACTTTATTCACGTTCACAATATATTGCATTACCTTCCAATTTGTACTCAATAATGCCAGGATCAAAAAGGTGGATAATATACTGTAGATTCTTTGTCTTCAATATGTTCTCCAAATATTGCGTATCATAACATCAAACATTACAAGTTCAGTCTATTCCAGTTGGGTGCGGATCATTTGGAGAGAATGTACGAACATTAGGATTCTCTATAAGAAATATAGGTTAAAGAACCTGTAACCTACTTTCCAACTGGTTAACAAGTATTTCAAATACATCACCAATGTTATCAATTCAAGACCCTTAACCTATGTTTTTATAATAATGATTTGAGTTATTGCTCAAATTCTTTGGCCTTATTGCAATTCAAACTCATATTCAATGGAAGTTCACCCATATGGAAAAACTTCTCCCTCACACAAGTAGCCAAACTCTAAGCTCAGGAAGGTTTTGGTAGACTTTCAGGGAATTAATATGATTCTTACTATAATTTGCGTTCAGACTAGTAAATCTCTATCAGTCAGAGATGACCGACAGAATTAAGATTGGAAATATAGTTCTGATACACACACTTAAAGCTAACCTTCTTGCTTTGGGTAGAGTTCTGGAATCATTGTTGGTGGATCATAAAATGAGTGTGTTATTAAAAAAGGTAGATGGACAAACCTGTCACTTTTCTATTTGTCATCTCTCCCATTGGAATTATCTATTACCCACTCTGTCCTGTGGAGAACATTGCTGAGAAGCAGTGATCTCTACATTCAGATGGATCAACATGTAAAATACGATCAAGTTGTCCCTCAATCAAAATTCAGTTATTCAAAGTAATAGTTATCTGCTATTGTAGATGTACAAACCTTCAACTCAGGTATCAAATTCACCTCAAACTTGACTCTTCAAAGAATTCAATTTCAGTTCAATTCAAGTCAAAAAAGACCTATTAGGACAGCTCTGTCAGTCAGATCTTAGCATAATTTATCTGATTTTTAAAAACTTTCATTTTTAATTGCATGGTTTTCATTGAAAGTTTTCAGTGGAGATATAAAACTATATATACTTTCACATATTATATATCTTCTATTTGCTCATTTTAGTATTTATTTTAAGATATAGTATTTATTTTAGGATATAGAAAAAAATCTACCAGAAATTTGTATAGTTTTGTGGATTATATTTTTTCCCTGTTATATATTCACCAGAATTTTCACTAAAAATCTCAACGAGCAACACTTAAAATTCAAAATCCGTCCTAACAACTAATAATACTATAACTATTCAAATGATAAAAGGTATAGAGGTAATTTCTTCACTTTCTTTCAAAAATTTTTATCAATCTATTCAACGATTGGCGAAAAAATGAGCGACATAAAATAGTGTTGGACTAGAGTTACAAAAGCAAGGCGAAGTTATCTAAGACTATCATAATTATTCAAAAGAGCAAAAAAATCTTTGAACACAACAAATTCAGGTAGCAATTAGATTTCAATTTTAATTATATTCAATTTTTTAAACCTTTATATTTCCTTCCATTTCCTCTTTTTTAAAATTCCAGTGAGAATGCTATGACTGTGGTTTTAATAGCGCAGTCGTGAAAAGCACAATGCATTTATATTAATAATACTAGGTTGTTCACTATTATAGGGATGGAACGGAAAAAATCAATTGATTTTTTTTCAATGATTTTTTACTGATTTTTTGCGCCAAAAAATCAGATTTTTTCTGTTTTGATTTTGCTTTCTATATATATTTATTTTTGGATATTTAAGTGATTCATTTCAATAGAAATAAAAAATTAGAATAATAATATCTGTAAGGCTACTCAGTTTCAAATTTACATGTTATAAAATGTCAACAAGATATCGTTTCAACATGTTCTTTATTTCTATATAATATCATTTCTTTACAAATACCTCTTTAGTGTCTGTAGCATTCTATTCAATAACTATACCTATTTTAGATTTTGAAATCAGAATATAGCCTAGGTTAAAAAATAATCTTAATAACCATGTTATGATCGAACTTAAAAAAAAGATTGTTACAAATTATATTTAGCGTGACGTCACAATCTCAAAAATCAAAAAACAAAAAATCAAATTGTTTTATTCTCAAAAATCAAAAAAATCAACCTTGTAAATCACTTAAAATATTTTAAATTAAAAATCAAAAAATGCTTAAAAATGAGCAAGCTTAAAGAATTATTGATCTTCAAAAAATTCACTTAAATTCATTAAACATTTTCATACAATAAATATAATAAATTATAAACTTCAACTATATGTATTATTTAGGACTATTGTTTTGGGGAAGTGTAGGTTGTTGTATGTTTAGATGTTTTGTGTTTGTGTCTGATATTTGTTAGCGACTGTGATGGTGTGTTTCCTAGATTTCTAGTCGTGGCGCGGGTTACGTATTCAAAGCGGCAAATGTTTTCCCGCCAAATATAAACCATAGAACTACAATAATTATCTAGGTCATTTCTTTCAAGAATTTTTTTAGACCAAAGAAACCTAACTAATTTAATTAAATACCATAAATTTCTTTGAATATATTCAAGTTACAATTTATCGATTTTTGTGATGTAAAGTTACATCGCTCACTCCATGAACGCCCAGTTATTCGCGTTATAATTTGAATAGTTTATTTTCCATATCTATACTGATTTGAAATGCAGTCATCTTATGATTGCAGAGGATTTCTTCCATTTTGAAGATTCTACAAGGAAGGAAGAATATTAATGAAAACAGCGTCTTGAGTCAATTCAAGAATGCCGCAAACTGGTATACTGGTTGAAAATAAATAATAATAATCTTGTAGGCAAATGTCTTGATAAATTCGCAAAGGACATGTTTCAATAACTTCGATGTTGGTTTGTAACTAAAAACCAGTTCACGTTCACAGAGTACTGTGAACCAGTCTGCTTTCCATAATCGTCTTTCAATATCATTTCAATTTAATTTTTTGTTCAATTTAAGTCAGCCGGTTAATTAAGTGAATATATAGAAGTATTTTTATGGTAAATTTATAAAAAACTATTAGTACCTTAGAATATATAGATAAAGTAATATGTACAATAATTAATAATATTTCCACTCAATTAGTTTCTGTGGTGAAATTTTTGTAAATACATCTCGTGTGTTTTCATAGAGATTTACAATAATCCCATTAAATAAACAAACATAAACTTTAGTCCAATTACTTAATTGGACTTCTTTTATATTTACAATTACCTAATACTCTAATATATTCATCTAAAATAATAATAAAATAGTTATCATATATATTATATATATTACATTATATACAGAGGTACATATATATATGAATAATATCATTTATATATATGTTAATATAATATAATCTTTAAAATAAACTACAATATAAATTCTAAGCAAAAAACTTTTAATGTAAGATTATTAATACTATTCAGTGACACGAATATCTTCTTATGTCTTCATGGCTACTAAATTTGTTTATGAATAGTGTTTATAATCTCCCACTGAAGGTTTGCAAACTGACCATTGCAATTAAAGAATCGAAATTTTTTACTAATCAGATGATTCTCGAAAGGAATTCTTGACACTGACTGGCAGCCTGTCAAGAGGTCTTTCTTTGACTGCAATGAGCTCTGAGAATATTGATTCTGTTGAGAGTCAAGTTAGGTGAATTTTGATTCACTGAAAGTTGTTGTAGGTTTATCAAGCTTCTCTACAATGATGACTCATTTAATCTAACATATTGATTTGAAGTAGAAACTGTTTTGAATTTTGATGATAGTATAATACAAAAACCTTTATACATAGTGTTAACTTTGCGCTTAATTTGTTAATTCTCTTCTATATGTTTCATATTTCATTTTCTTGAATTGGAATTGAACCGAACGTTATGTTACACTATGCGCATTACATTCGTAGACGATACATCTATTTACTAAATGTCCATACAATAAGGTATTTATGATAATTATTTACGTGATTTTCGGTACTCATTGTGCGGAAACTAGTGAGGGTAGTTAAATCCAGTTTGTCCTACTCAACGCTATTCTCTAATACATAACAGCTACAATTATCTATATCTACTTTTCCATTCAAAATCCGCTACCTTTTTACGTCTGACTTGTTGAAAGAACAAAAATAGAAACCACATATCTAACAGAAAAGGTTCATTGCAGAACTATTTCCTAATATTTCTTCTTTCATAGAATATTTTTACTAGTTCAAAGTCTATGGCTCTGATCTCGAACTACCTTCTTCCCATCAAATCTTTACCTCCTATATACTAAAATTTTAGTCTAGGTCTTCTACAATAAGTCGAAGAGGTAGAGTCTACTCATCTAACGACTTATCACAGTTGATTCAAGAGCAAAAAAAATCCTTTAAAACTAAAACAAATTCAGGTAAGGTCTCAATGATGAGATTCACAATGTTATACTATATATATCACTTGTAAACCTTATATATCTTTCCAAAATTTTTATTTTTATGCTAATTTATGCTGCTTTAGATTAAATTTCGTCAACTGTGTTGAATCTATCATTGTACTTAACGAGGGATTTTGTGCAAGTTCTTGATAACTCGTGCCATTCAATTGCAAATTATAAAATTCCAAAATTAGAAAAAGCTCCTTCGAAGAGTAACTTGAATCTAGCAGTTCGACTCATTTTGTGTATTAAATTAGGTTCATCAAATCATTTAAATTAAGGTGTAATTTTAACTATAAGAAATAATCAGTAGGAACGGTATAGGAAGTCCACGTGCGCCTATCGATCACTAGCATTAGGATGTGTTTTTTGTCCCTTTAAGTTTTAGATTAGTATTTAGTCCTATTTAAGTTGCCAAAATTTTTGTAGTTGATAGCTTAATTTAGGATAGTCTTGCTAGCATGCATTGCCTTAGCCCTTCGATGTACAGTGATTCCTAAGGAAAAAATTCATAGAACTTCTTACCAACTTATAGCCATAGGCCTAGTTCATTTCAGCTCGAAGTTATTTGGTTATTTATATTGATGCTGTGTGTTCTCTTTCTAATAACCTCGTATTGCGAAAATTCAAATCAAATAATTTGTCCTGTTGGTAGGCCATATTGAACTTCACATCATAAATAAATACGAGAATTTCCATAAGTTGAGGCCGACTAGATACTTATCAGAATCACTTTCACGATATTCTTTGAAAAAAAGAGTTTTTATTTATTCCCTTTTCATTATTAAAAATGCTTTTTCTACAAAGTAACATTTGTATGCATTGTTTTCTGGTTTTACTTTCTCAAGGTATTTAAGAAAACGCTCTGGCCTAATTACGGCGAAATGTCTGACCCAGAGATACAAGCCCTTCATGATAAGTTAATAAAAATCTATAGCCATAGTCTAAAGCCATTTTCATCCGTCAAGCACAGTAAAAATTTATTTCATTTAAATACAGTTATTCCTTAAGAATAAATAAATACGATGTGTTTATGTATATGATCTCATAAGTAGCCATAGTAGAGTCATCGTAGAGATTATTAAGACAAAGAGCGCATACAAAATATAATAAAACATATATTATGATAAATGAGGTGACCCCTCATTCCTGAGTTTCTAATAAAGTTGTTGTTATCAGATTCAGTACAAATGTCGATTAATCAAATTAAGTGAATTAAAATTTAAAAGGGATCAAATTCACGTGTCTCAATATATACTTCTCTCAATTCAGTGATTAACAGCTACAATCACAAGGAAATATTTGATCGTTTCAGCAGTCTGTTTCATGATAAGTTTTAGCTTATGTCAATGCAACATTGAAGATTTTCTTAGTTCAAAAAAAATTTCAGTGAACCTTCAAGTTTTTAATATAAGAAATATAAATTATAAATCGTTCCCCTTACATCTTTAATTTTATTAGTGACAATATTATAATAGGCTCTTAATTTTAGACAAAGAGTTTTCTAGTATGAAATTTCTCATGATGAATACTCTAAGGCATAATATCATTAAAACACTATTATCGAACCAACATACTATATGCGTTAGGTATTACTTATATAAATAATACGAAGAGGTATAATTTGACCTTTTGTAGAGTTAATAACTCACAATATTTTGAGGATGGCTGGAATTGTACTAGCTTATAAAGGGCACATTGATTTATCAACATTATACTGAATTGGTAGCGTCAAAATTACTTCGCAAGATTGAGCATATTATCTGGACCCATAATATTAAACAAAATTATTAGATAGTATATATTCAGATTTTATCTCAAAATATTTTAAAATCTGTCAACATTATAACTGTTATTTCTTTATCTAGCTTTGCAATATAAAGCTTATATCTCAAATTTAAAAAAGAAATACTTTAAATAAGATAATTTTAATTAAAAATAATGAAATTAAGACGAATATCTAATAAGTAATAGGTCCTGATTCAATTTCTGGCCCCCCCCCCCCTCCACACCGCCCCGCAGCCTGCCGGTCCCCCACTTACTCTACCTCTGTCACCACACATTGCAGAATTTCAAAAATTTACATACTTAATGAAGTTGGATGTAATGATGTCTTTCCATTGTATTGATTGCATATACACTTCAATCAAGGATATGCAAAATACATAGTAAGTTTGCTTTCATCCAAGGTCATATGTGATGACCAATTAGCATGTATCAGACCTATGAGATTGAAGAATAAAAGTGTAATTTGAATATAATCTATGCCAAATTTTAAGTACGTCTAACATACAAATCACTGTCCTGGACTTGAGACAACTGTCTTTATAGGTTGCAAGTTAGCAATTAAAAAGACGTCTATTATAAAAGAGTCTTCTTGTAAGCTAAGGAAAAGTTTCGAGCAATCCTTTCAACAAATGTATAGTCTTACTATTACCAACCAACAATTTCTAAAATAATTGAGTTCCACTAAATTACTATACACGATTAGTGGAGGGGTACGATTCGGCTCAGTTCGATGCTCTAGTACGTGTTGGCTCACAGGAGTCCTACCTTTCTAAATAAGAGTTGCTTGAGACAAACAATATATTCTGTGAGAGAACTCTAATCCAGCTTCATATAGACGATATTAAAAATATTATTTATGTACTCGTACTCCGCACTTTACGAATATAGCTCTCTCTTGTTGTCTAGTAATCATGGACAAGATCTTGTATTCTTACCTTTCCTCTTAATTGGTGTGATTGAGGATCTTAAATTAAGTTATGAGATTAAGTTCGTAGATCAGGCTCTAATTATTTGAGAATAAAATCTTTCAAATTAGATAAATAAATGTTTTATTTTGTCTAATAACTATTTTCATTTTGGACCAATTGTATATCGGCCAAGTAGTATTTCCCTCAACTAGAATTGAATAAATGTATGAGTGGATCTGCTTATAAGATGGTTCCATTATTCCATTTGGAAATATACTAATATTTATTACTACAATAATTCAAGAAAGAGTTTCAAATCCTCATCAGTTGTTCAAAAATCATGTTCAACAAAAATCACATTCATGTTCAAATCAAAATCAATTGCAGTTTAACCATACTTTTTAATGCAGTCTTAAAACCTGTACATTCTTATTTTAATCCTTTAGCACATCCTAAGTATTCAGAGTAGAGCAATAGATTAGAAACATGGTTCAATTAGCAGTCAATACCTAGTATGAGGTATGAATAATTAATAAATCTGAAGTGATTTGAAACAATTGAGAAAAAATTCAAGTTGGTATAGTTTCAAAGATGGAAAATATCTATAGATCTTCATGATTGAAGAAACTTCCTTGTTGCCATCAAACTATAACATTGTTCTTTCAGTACGTAAGTTCATGAAAATTTGAAATTAAAGATCCAGGAAAGTTTAATATATATTTTTGACATTAGCTGATGGTATTATTGAAGGGTTCTTCATTGTATCTCCCTCTGAGTATATAAATCTATATTTGGTTCCCTCACAGCTGTATCAAAACTGGTTGAGAAACGCTGTTCTACTGTAACCAATATGATTAACTTTCTCTTAAAACTAATTCTTTACATCTCTTAAATGAGGGCAGCCTATTACTGGACCAGATTTATGTTCCTCCTTGTGGTGTCATTTATTCACGCTTCAGATCAAATCAGTTTATCATGTTAGCGGACATTTAACAAGCCTTCCTTCAGAATAAGTTAAAATCTATCCATATTGAAAATGCTTTGCTTTTTTTGAAAGGTTAGTGGTCAATTAAAGGCTTATTCGATACTCAACCATTGATTTTGGTTTCACATCCTCACCTTCATCCTCAATTATATCATTAAAGCATCATGCTCAGTCATTATTGAGAGATGCATGTACCAGATTCTATTAAATCTAATTTTTTTTGTTGATATTTCAATTATTAGTGGGCAATGATCCTACAACTTAAAAGAACTTTATCATGAAAGCAACAAAAGAATGGAAGATGGTGGTTTCCTCTTAGAAGTTTGGGACTCTAATAAATGATCAATTTAAAGAACTGTTATGAGAAGAGAGGTAGTAATAGTCAACTCAGGAATCGAAGATAAGGTTTCTTGATATCTTTTTAATCTCTGTACATGTATAAGTTAAACTAGCAATTTTCGTAAATGCCTGATGCACAAATACAAAGATGTTGTATAATCTGCTGTGTTCCAAGGTTTATTGAGCCTTTACATATCTTTTACCGTAACTACTTAGAGGTCTTACTAATTAGAAATTATGGCAATTAGGTCTCGATTGGGATGAAAAGGCCCTGCTGATGTTTTAGTTTTCTGGTCTTCCCCATGTTCAGATTTAAATAAATACATATATTGAAATTGAAGGTGTGCTTTCTCACCTCCTCCTCAAACTCTTTATTTTGATATTTTGTGATTCATCCTCTGTTATGTTTTTGTCGTTTATAGTATAGGCAGGTTCTAATTTAATATTCTTAAAGGCCCAGGTGGCCCCTCTCAAATCTAGGGCTTTGCCCTCTTAGAGTTGTTATCTGTGTTCTTATTTTTTCAAGTGTATAAAATCAATATTATCAGAATTTTCTAATGTTCGACTTCAAACATAAAGTGTTGTAGTATGCTCAAATTGTCCTTTCATGACTCCTGTCTGGAAAGGCAAAAATAAAAAATACTTTTTAAAATAGGCTCAAAAGGATCAAATCAAAATTCAGTTGAGCAAAGAGTACAAATATCCATTTCTTATGCTTACATCAATATGCTGAAAACCCAGCAGATCTGATTACAGAGGTGTTACAACTTTATTTTTCTTTCAAAATGCCCTTATGGTTAAAGTGTCCTTCTTGCTTCTCCTGATCAATCTCAATGGCCTATTAGTAAACTTCAATGTTTGTCTGAGGCCAATAAGAAAAGACTTTACAATGTCACAATCTGTGGTAGCTACTCAGTCTTTATTACAATTTAAAGATACTCAATGTGCATAGGCTTTATAAAGGTAACTTTTCAAAAATATTCAAATTATTTGCTTTAGAGCAGTGGATGAAGATTTTGATCAGAAAGCCCAACTCTATTGGTTTAAAAAGCAGCAGCATTGTTTTTCTAGGAAGATATTATTTCTCGCAAATCTAAGTTCATGTCCTTTTTAGCGATGTTCAAATAAACTTAAACATTACTTCATAGATGATACTGCTTTAAATCCTATCCAAAGTAGAATTGCAGGACACTTTATTCAATGTGATGTGATAAATCCATTTTCTTGGCAAGGATTCATCCATCTCACTAGATTAATCATATGAGATTTTCAAGATGTCAACATTTGGGTGGTCAAACCACTATCAATTTTATCAGGTTCATGCTTCTGGATTACAGCCAGCAGCTGTAAAAAAGTTTCTCTTTGTTCGCTGATGTATGCAAAAAATTTACAGGCTACTACACCTTTAAATATCCAAAAATGACTAATCTTCCTCATAATAGAGTTAATTTTGTGCGTCCTTTTGCATCACTGGGTGGATTTACAGAAGACATCTCGTTGTTAAGATTAATGATAGGAATTTTCAAATAATGTAATCTGTTAATTTTCACCTCGCCCTTATATCAGAGTATTCATGTTATGTCCTTCAATATGTCACTGATCATTTTTTACTTTCATTCACGTTTCACCAAAAATTATAATTTTATATGGACATATATTCAATTTGTACTCAGATAATGCCAGAATTTCAAACAAGGAAATATACTGTGGTATAAAATCTTTGTCTTTCAATATGTTCTACCGACATTGTCGTATCAACTAACACTCAAAACATCTACAGATTCAGTCTATTTCCAGTGGGTGGGATCATTTGTGAGAGATGATCTAAAGTTAAGGTGTCTCTATAAAACTATAGGTAGAACCTTACCTCCTATTTCACTGTTACCAAGTATTTAAAGATCACTAATGTTTATCAATTCAGGACTTGAAACACTATAGGTCTTCAGATAATATATTGGAAGTTATTGCTACCAAAAATTCCTTTTGAAGCCTCTAGGGCATTCAAACTCATATTCAATGATTTTCCACCCCCATAGGAAAAAACTTCCTCGCCTCACAACAAGACTTATCCTAACTCTAACTGCTCAGGAAGAGTTTTGAGACGTTCAGGAATTTATGTATGAGTCTTATTCTATTAATTTGCGCCAGACTAGTGAAATCTCTATTCAGTCAGAGTGGAACCAACAGAAGTATAGGTGTAGATATTAGTTCTGATTCAACACCTAACAACTAGACCTTCTGGCTGGGGAGATTTGGAAGTCATTTGTTGGTGATGACGATAAATCAGGAGTGTGTTATTAAAAATGGGAGATGACAAACTGTCACTATTCTATTTCATCATTCTATTTGTCATCTTTACCCACTCTGTCTCCAGTGATAAACTGATGCTGAAGCAAGCCAGTAGATTCTCCCAATTCAGATGTCAACAACAATAAAATACAGATCAAATATCAATCAATTCAAATTTCGTTATTCAAAAGTTATAGTGATACTGCTATTGTAGTTGTACAACTTCAACTTCTGGTAAATCACCCACTGACTCTCAACAGCCGGAATCAATTTCTCAGGCTAAGTTCAGTCAAGAAGACCTCTTAACAGCGTTGCTGTCAAGTGTAAGAATTCCTTCGCAGGAATTTATCTGATTTCAAAAAATTTCATTGTTTATTAATTGCCTTCAATGCAACTTCAGTGGGAGGATATAAAACTATTATATACTTCAACAAACCATATATATCTTCTTTTTTGCTTGTTTTGTGTTTTTTATATATATAATAACTATATATACTTTCGCTTATGTCTCTTCTAGTTTTATTTTTATTTATAATTACCGTATTAGGATGTAAGATATTAAAAAAGTCATAGTATCAAATATTTTAGTGAATTGTACTGTTGACAAAACTGAATGGGTATAATTACAAGAATTCCCTAAACGCCAAAAATCCCTATAATCACTTCAAATTCAAACCGTCCTTTTAAGTCGTGCTTGTGAAATAAAATTAATCACAAATGATAAAATTACTGAGTAAATTTGCTTCATTTCTCTTTCATATTGTTTACAGCAACCTATCTCTATTCTCTGTACCTTCTCACCAATCAAATTACACCTAACTAGATTTAAGTGCTCAGTTACAAAAGCACAAAGCAGAGTTATTCTAAAGGCTATCAAATCTTATTCAAAGAGCAAAAAATCTTTGATAACACAAATTTCAGGTAGGCTATGTAAGATTCACATCTATATCTAAATCACTTTTTTTTTTAAAACCTATAAATATATACTATATATATATATCAATATTATATCTATATATATAAACTATATATATATATTATTATTATATAATATATTTATTATATACTAGTATTATATATATATATATATGCTTATAACTATATAATATATATAATCATATTATATAATATATAAATGTGGCTTGTGCCTTCCTAGAGATTCTACTTTGTATTTATTTTTTTTAAGTTGGCAATAACCCATTAGCTCTTTCAATTAAAGAAATATTCAATAATATTTTAGCAACAGATTCAGAAATCTTTGAATGTGTGTACGTTTTTGATTTGTTTTTTTAAATTAAACAAATGAAATTACATTTATTATATTATATTCTTATTATTATTAATTATTATTATTATTATTCATTATATTATATTATTTTATTATTATTATTATATATTATTATATTATTATTATTATTAATTATTACTTATCGAACGTACCGAATAGGATAGTACCTAACGAGTGGCGACTTCTAGATTTGCGGCCCTGCCTGTAATGACACCCATAGACTTTGCGGGTGTTTTCGTTAAGAAAGAAACATACACCGAGTAGTAAGTATCTACAATCTGCACATTATATTATATTATACTAATACTATTAAATATAATACTATATATACTATATATAATAATATATATATAATATATTATATATAGTATATATATATATCAATATAATATATATATTATACTATATATAAGTTATACTTCTCTCCTGAATCTAAAACCTCTATCATACAGAGAATATGCTATACCTCCAACTCTCCGTTGTAAAGGTAAACAAAAAACAGCTGATTTAGAAATCTTTCAACTAGAGCGTTCTTTGACGTTAAACGAAAGAAGCCATAAAAGCCAGTCACTGGCAGTCTACGAAGCCATTTCCAGCCAGTGGCCGTCTACAAGGAAATTTGCCTCAAAGATGACGCCTTTACTGTATGTTAATATATTTATACTGTGAGTATATCGGTGGGAAATATATCAACGAAATTTTTACCGATATATTGAAATAAGCATTTTTATATCGATACTCTCTGAGCATTCATCCCTACCTCTTTCTATGGTGAATTTTAGACTCTGTCCTCGTTTCTTCCGAAGGCTATGAACCACTTATTTCAGTTACAGTAGCATAAAAACCTATGATAGTGTTTGTATTTAATGAAAAATCAAGAAATTTAAAATCGGGTGTGTTATCTTTGGTGTTATGCTTTTGAATTTAATAAAAAAAATTCTTTTTATATGTATCCTATGTTGTTAAGTGTTAGCATTGGTAGGTCCAAATTTGAATGGCAGCCATGTCGTAAGAAAAAATAAACTTTAGTGGTTTGAAATTTAAGAAAGTTGATAGTACAAAATGCTAGTTTTTCATGCATCAACATTAATAAGAAGATTTAACTTACGTGTTTATGAGTATTCTTATTTTTAAAAAGGTATTGTAATGAAGTAGGTCCATAAATAGTAAAAAAAAGGTTTAAAATGTGGTGTGTGGCCAAAACATGATTTAGCTAATTAGGTCTCAAATATGTAAATATTTACCCTATTGATTTTCCTTTTCAAATGTCATTTCACAACTTTTAAGCATTGGTTACCAGATTTAATAGATTGCATTTTCAAGGTTGCCAGAACAAATAGCCTATATTACCTTGATGAATTCAGGATTAGGCAGAGACTACAAATAGTCTCTTTGAGTCCAAATTCTTTTTGTCCAAAATGTAGATTTAGTGGGGCCTATAATTCATATTTAAATGGAAATTAGTGAAAAGTTGTATCCCACAGGGTTCAGTACTGGGGTTACTATTTTCTTATATATATATATATATATATATATATATATTATATATATAATATTTATATATATATATATATAATAGTATATATATATAGTAATATTACTATATCATTTATCAAGTACCCAGGAACTAATGTTAGGTGGCCTTAAAAGTAGGGCATGAAACTTTTAAATGCTTATTATTACTTAAATTGATAGATGCTCAAGTGCATATGTAAGACATAAAAAAATAATAAATGACGATATCTTGGTAATTGTGGAAAATTCACCAGTCCAAAGTAGATGAAGACTGTATTAAGTAGCGTAGAGGGGCTTCACCCCCGATTTTTATAAAAATCAAGATATACTCTAAAAAAATACTAATGAGAATCAAAAAAATTAAAATGTGAATGATCTCTTTAGAAAAAATGTTTTACAGTCTTCTCAAGTTATTAAACTTATATCCTATTTTCTTATTATAAAGAAAAAAAATCAGGATATACAGACTCTAAAAAATTAATAATGAAGCATAAAAAAAACTAGAATGAATGATTTAAGTCTTTCAGAAAATTACAGCCTTTCAAAGTTTAAAATTTTTCCTATAGGCTTTCTTATAAAAAATTAGTAGAGCCTCATGTCATTTAGAGCCTTCCAGTTCAGTTATGATGAAGAATTTTGTTATCAAGTTATACATAGAATTTCTCAATGTTGCATATACTAACAAACCATCATTAATCTGAAGGAGGGGCCTGATGAGACCTAACTGGGATTGTATCAAAATGAAGTCTTTGGAATTTTATAACTTTGAGAGGTTGTAACTTTTTTCCTGGTACTACTATCACCAAAACTTAAATATTTAAATGTAAAAAAAATGATATCAACCAAATTATTTGAAGTTTTTTTCCAGATTTGCATATGTTTTAATTTTCATTTCAAAAAATTTGAAAATAAGCTCAAATTTTCCAGCTTGGGACATTTTTAATGGGGATTATACTATCGATATATTTTTCTGCTTACTTTTATATCATATCATTAATATTTTTTTGATAATATATCAATTTTTACAAATTATCAATATTCAATGATAGATAAAAATGTATGTACAATAAGTAAAGAAAAATTAAATAATTTGATTATATATAATATATATTATTATATAATATATATATAATATATTAATATATATATATACTATATATATATTATAATATATTATATATATATAGTTCAAATCCATTATATGTTTTATGACATATAGATTTTGCTAGGCTAGGTTTAAGCCTATGGGCTACGATGATCCTCTTATAGAGGCCTCATTTTAGACCTACTAGTTTGAAGTGTTTATGATACAAGTTTTATTAAGTTTGCAATAGTAAATCTGTGTATCATTAACAACCTGATATAACAACAATAACTGAACTAGGACCTAACCTATATAGAATTCTCGATGCTTTAGGCCAAAAACCTAAAATAGATGACATTACTTTACTTTTAAAATTAACCTACCCTAGATGTTTGACTGTCTTATATATATATCTATAATATATCATATTATATACTTATATTAATATATATAATATATATTATATATATATTATATATATATATATATACTATATATATATACTATTATATAGTATTAATGCAAATTTTCTTATATAAAAAAAATGATCTTAAAATGTATCATTATTTTTTTTTAAATTAATTATATTTTATCTATAAAATCAAATCTTTGATAATCATGAAAAAAAAAAAAAAAAAAAAAAAAAAAAAAAAAAAAAAAAAAAAAAAGGATAAAAAAAAATAATAAATGATATCAATGTATCAATAATCTGAAAACACATTTTAATATTGAATCTTAAGCCATCCAAAATGAAAAAAAAAGTCTAATTGTTATGATTTTCTATTGTTATTATAGCCTGTTCAAATATAAACTTAAAATTACGAAAACTGTAATATTTATAATAAATATTTCGATATCATTTTTCATGCTTGAATGTAGTAGTTTTAATCATTTTCTATCTATTGGATAGTGAATTCCCCAAACTAACCATGTTTTTAGAAAATAATTACAGCTTTGACAGGCCTTCAAAGTTGTTAAACCAGTTTTTTGACAAAATAGATCATAATATCAAGTTTGATAATTATCTTGCATAGTATTATATTTTTTCAACCTAATAACAAGAGCATCCAAAGAGTGCTTTAATATTTATAATTCAGATTATTGTCATAAAATTTTTTAGTAAGGTACGTAGTTTGTCTTCTATTTAATGTCTTTGTTTTCTATTTTAATATAATTATTATTTTTTCAGACACAAAATAGTTATGAAGATGCATGGACAGACAATAGTTATTAATGATCTTCTAAGTTTTTTGACCTGCAAAATTAACACTGTTCCAAAGGAAACATTACTGAGTGTTATAAATGAATATTATCCTAAAAATGTAATTTCTGAAGCTCACAAAGTTCTTCTGTCATCCTTACCTTTGAAAAAATCCACAAAACATGGGAGAAGAGTTAAACATCCTGATGTACTGTCAACCATTTATGATTGTATTGATCTTATTCCAAAAGAAGACTTACCAGTATTTGTTTGTAAAGATTTAAATAAAGTTCCATCTGTTAGCCAAGAAAGTCCAGCTGTTGGAAGAAGGAAAACATTACAGCAAGATATAATAAGATCAGATAATAGAAATGTTAAAAGAGATGAGAGTTTTTACAGAAAAGAACAAATGCAAATGAGACGTCAGATAACACATATGTTTACAATCATATCAGATATTACAGAAGGTATGCAAAAACTTTCCGAGCAAGATACAAGCCATGATAGTGAGAAGGAAAAAATTACTAAAGATAAAACGTATTTTCCAGCATCTTCTACCTTTAAATCAGAGAGTTCATTTTCAAATAATTACGATATGGAAAATGAAGATGATGAGTTAAGTGATGAGGATGGTGATTCAATTGTTGATTTTGACGAAGGTTTGCAAGGATTAGCTCTTATTCAAAAATTTATTGATGAAGATGATGAAAAGACTAAAATAGAATTAGAGGAAAAGGTTTGTAGCTTTTTAAATTTTTAGCTTTTTAATTTTTTTAAAAAAAGTCATAAAAATACTTGCAAAAATTTATTGAGAGATGAACAGTTTTTATATTGACTGTATTTTCCTATTATGTTTAGACTTAAAGTTGATGAGATGTAATCTTCAAATCACTTTATCATTTACAATTTCTTTGGATTTATAAGGACATAATCTCGGTAAAACATCATTTTATAATTTAATCAATTTTATTGATTATTATCAAACCTAATGAAATTCGGTACTTAAAATGATCGTTCATCGAGTAAACATGCCTAATGCCTAAAATATCTCTTTGGGTGGCAGATTTAAATTTTTATTTTGATGTTGATAGTAAATATTAATGGTAATTTATCTTTATTTCTTATCTTAATACTTTCTAATTATTATTTTTATTAATATTATTATTTATTTTTACTTTTATTATTATTATTATTATTATTATTATTATTATTATTATTATTATTATTATTATTATTATTATTATTATTATTATTGCAGGATGATGAATCTATTACTTTCGATGATGATTTTGATAATGCTGAAATTGATGATGATTTAGACCCACTTGATACATTCAACTTCAAGGGAAAATCTCACAGGAATAATAATGTATGTGGAAGTCTGTATTTCGAACCACATTTTTACAAATATTAAAGGAGGGTTCTGAGTTAAAGTGGATCAAGTTCATGAGAATCTAGTTCGAGAAAACGTGTTTTAAACAAGTAGCTGAATTTAATTTATGTAATTAATGCTGCGAGCTTCTGGCACCTGCGAATAAAATTTAAGTTAGGACCTGATTCACTGTTGAACTAAAAAAATATAATTTTGCTATGTGATGCCAGCTGTAGTTCGAAATGGCCAAAAATTGGACTTGGTTCACTTTAACTCTCAGCCGTCATAAATTGAAAGGTATAATGTAGAGTAATTTATTTAAAACTTTGGTAATGAGAATTTAGAATGTTTGTGTGTGTGTGTTCTTTGATCCCTAAATTAAAAGTTTCATAAAAAATTAAAAAAAAATTTTTCTTGAGATTCAATCTCATTTATGTATATCGGCATTATGAATAGTGTGAATGAAACTAAATTCTTGTGAAGACAATATTTTAGCTCTAAAGCTTTTGATATTTTAAAAGTTATTGACTTTTAGAAGCTACCTAAAAACTAAGAAAAAAAGTTTTGAATCATTGAAAGTTCAGCATTATTTAAAATGATGCTCAGTTTTCATTTATTTAATGAAAAGATAATTTGAAAACTAATATTTTTGATAGCATATTTATTTATTATTATTTATTTCTTTAACATTGCTTTAATTTTAAATTTCAGTTTCATTTTCCTAATGCTGAGGCAGAAATTGAAACATCTGAAGTAACATATGACCCAGTGGTGTATATAAAAGAGGAGGACAGAGAATTCCCCCCAGAGATGGAGAATTGTATCGAAATTACAGCAGAACAGGATTATTTGGATCCATTGGATGAATCCAGCGTAGATTCTTCTGTAAGAGTAGGTTTTTTTTTTTTTTTATAGGATATCATTAGTGCATTAATTTATTAAATGACTGATTGTTTTTTCTATTAAAACACGCTGCTGCGAAAAGTTTGATACTCTGTGTAAAATTAACTATAAAAAAAAGTCTAGTCCAAATTACTATGCAGTTGAAAACTGCAATACACATTCCCATACTTGATATTTGAGTATCGAAATCAATGGAAAGGGGGGGGGGGAAATGTTGAGACACCACCACCAGTAATATACATGTTTGAATTTGTCTGGCGAGTTTGGGGTAAGAGTATTGAACAGAGGAAGAGCGAAAATATTTAGAAAGATTAACTCTAAAGGAATAAATTTGGAAGAGTCTGTAAGGATAGATAAATTGATGAAGCAAATAACTTTGGGGTTGATCATGGGCTTAAAAGCTAGGGGGGGGGGATTCGAAAATGATTAAGGTTAGTCTGATAAATTATTTTAATACTAAAAAATTTTGTGATCTATCTATTCATGTTTTGGATCCTCTTGTTTGCTTATGCGAATAGACTTTTTCGCATTTAAAATTAGCGGAGACAAATCATCGCATTCCTTGCTTTAATTCCTTACCGATTCCCTTACTAAAGGTTATCCTTGTCTTCCTACAGGCCTACTACATACGCTATGAGCGTTTGGTATCCGATATTAAGACAGACCTCATTAAAAACATTTAGTTACCCTTTTTTAATATGTAGATATGTTTACTCTAAATATATGTATGTTTTTTTTAACGTGTGTATAATTTTTCTTTTACTTGATAATTTTTTTATTAATACTATTTAATGCTCGAATGTATTCGGGAATTTGATAGGTAGCTCGCTTCTAATTTTTTGTATGTAAAATGTCAATCCCAAACAACAAACAATTTGGCCACCCCTGGACAAAGAATGGATCCTCCTAATATATTTGATATGTACTCCATTCAAACGATATTGTGGTTTTGTTGATTTGACCAATTTTCATTACCTAAAACAAATCTTCCAACTCAATTCTGTGTACTTAACCCGTTAGAAATAGTCGTTAGTTATCTTCACTCGAAGTATCCTTGCAGCAGGAGTTAGTCATTATAATACATCTCCATCTATTCTTCGCCATCGAATATTGTTATCGGCTCGAGTCATTTCATTTTCTTATTTACTTTACATCTCCATTTTATTCTGTTTTTCTCTCAGCTTTACTATCATATTTTCACATTTCTTATTTTTAATCTTTACCTTTATTCATCATTTATTTTTTGATTACTACCACAAGGTCACCAGTATAAAATTGTTCACATGTTGGTTCTTTCCTAATTTATTCACTAAGGGTTTCAATATAGTCTCAAGAGTAGACCCAGTACCCATCTATGGTAGTGGATATCTGTTGGTGTTTCTCCGAACCACCTCTCTCCCCACAAACACACAAACAAAAAATAAAATCGAAGAAAGTAGCATCCTCTATTCTTTTGCATTTTTTTATCCCTAAGGAGAAAAAAAATGGTTTATTTTTGGCCAATTTTTTCGAAAACTAGTGAAAAATGTTTTTTTTTTTTTTTTTTCAATTTTTTCCAGAGGAAATTTCGTCAAGCATAAACAAACCAATAGTTTTCTTTTTTGAAATTAGAAGGATAAACCTAAAATTTTTGCTTAGAACACATCACTCTATGGTGGATCTTTTTTTATGTATTGACAGTTGTGAAAATTAATTGGCACTAGAAAGCAAATGGTTAGGAACACACAAAAATGTTCGAAATTGAAGTTTTAGAACTCGATAAATAATATCGTTTGATTTTTACTTCATATAGATTGGTTGAAGTAGGTAAAATTAAGAGTGAGAATTTAAGTGAGCAAGATAATAAGATAAGTATGTAGAAGCGTCCTAGTAATCGTATTCTTTGAATTGAACAGTTGATTACTGAAACAAATCGGGGTAAATGAGGAAGCAATTGTTCAGTGTGCAAGAAAGTATGTGGATTGTGCTAAAGTAGGAAGTAGAATCTCAACATGAATGGTTGAATGAAGAGGTGATGGAAACAGTTAAAAGTAAAAAGGAAGCGTGGTTGAATTACTAAAAGCAAATGATGAAGTCTCAAAAGAAAGATTCTTTAAATTATATAAGGAGTAAAATGGAATACAAAGGTGTATACTAGGAGAAAACAAGAGCTAAATCAACAGTTTGGAAGGAAATGAAAGGTTACTACAAGAAATAAGAAATAAGAACTCAGGTATGACGAAGGGCTAAGAATGAGAATAAAGGGATCTGCTTAGAATAATGATAAGGATGGTGCTTTTGTAATTCGAAATGGATGTGAGGGGAGTTGTGGAAAGAACACTTTCGAAAATCTGCACAATATTAACAGTA
The DNA here is from genome assembly GCA_015478945.1 of Trachelipus rathkii. Classification (NCBI taxonomy): domain Eukaryota; kingdom Metazoa; phylum Arthropoda; class Malacostraca; order Isopoda; family Trachelipodidae; genus Trachelipus; species Trachelipus rathkii. The sequence goes on from JABUQX010070998.1 coordinate 20,879, forward strand.
ATGAAAAAGTGATAGTTAGTATGTGTGGTTGATGTGCAGAAGAATAGATATTTTGGGATGAGGTTATTAGTAAGAGGAGGGTAATGGTTAGAGTGAAAAGTGAAATGATAAACGCAGTATAGATAATTATGGTGAAAATGATCAGAACGAGCGACGATGGTGATTGATTGATTTGAAAGTTGTGTAAAGCGTTTATAGAGGGTAGAGTTCCAAGGGATTTCGAGGAGAGCGGTAATAGTACCCTTAATATAAGGTAAGGCGAAAGGGAACTTATAGAAATTATAGGGAATAGAGTTGATTTGTAGGAGGAAGTATATGCTGGTATTTTGTCGAAAAGAGAGCGTCGAGTGACTGGGATGATGGTGAAGAAAAAGTCGTTTAGGAGTGTGAGGATGTCATGGATTCAAATCTTTACATAAACAAATATTGAGAAAATGAGGGAGAATCATTAAATTTATTTAGTTTTATGTATTTGCAAAGGGCGTATGATAGAGTAGTAGGGAAGGTTTATGGCAGGTGTTAGTGTGTGTGTTTATTTATTAGTTGAATGAAATCAAAGTATGTATGACATAGTGAAGCTGCTGTAGAATAAAATGTGTCAAAGGTGATTGGTTTAGGTATTAATAGCGGAGTGAACAGGGATGTGTTTGTGCCTCCGTATTCATTTGTATATGGATGGGTTATGAAAGAATCGAGGCGTGAGTGGCGAGGCAAATGCGATTCTAGAATGATGGAGATGAATGAGTGGAGGGCGCCCTAGGGAAAATGCGATGATTTGTTTTGTGTGGCGAAAATCTGAAGAGAGTTGAGAGGATTGTAGAGAGATTTGGCAGGATATGTAAAAGAAGGTTGAAAGTAACGTAATAAGAGTAAGTTATGGTTGTGAGGCACTCTCAGTGTGAAGTTATGTTTAGATGGTGAGCCTGGAACAAGTGTCCTGAGTTTAAATATTTAGGTATTGATTGATGAAAGGAACGGATGATGGCAGTGTAGTAGAAGATTGTGAATGCAGTGTAGGTTTTGTGGTCACATTAAATGTGGTGAATGTAAAGACACTAAGTCTTGATGCGCTAGGTCTTACATGGGGGTATGTTGTTACCTGGTATAATGTATAGTAACTATGAATGTGTAATAAGAAGTGTAGATCTAAGTTACAATGTGTTTATGATGGCAATCTTAGGGCAATGGGTTGAGAGAATTGATAAAGCTGAGAATGAACGTATTGAGTTGGTGTGTGAAGAAAGGGTAACATGAGAATAAATGAAAGTATGTTGAATGGTATTGGTCATTTGAAGATGAATGTAGTCGGTTAAGCGAGCTGTTATAGTGGCGGTGTGTGGAAACGACCGGCTGGAGACCAGAGAAAGTGAGATTGAGTCGCGTGAACGAATGCTCTGAAGAGGAATGTGAGTTGGCAGAAGGCGAGAATAAGTGCATAATAGCATGTATGCGAGGTTTTGTGGGGGGTAATATTGTGGCCCACCTGGGCAAGGATGAACCCTTTGACGATTATACCATAGTGAGGTTCGTCGCGATTCTGTGAAGCTCTAGGTGGATTTTCTGTCGTGTGACGATTCTCACTAATTAATGCGTACAGAGGCGTCAAGCTGGGCTTTCTTTCGACTTTTGTCATATTCTTCTATGCTTTTCTTTTCCGATGCATGACCCACACCTAAAGAGAGTGAGATAAAGAAAGAAAGAAAGAAAGATTGGTTGAAAACTAATTAAATTGTCCACATTTCATTTTCACAAATTAACCATAAATTTCCTTCAGATAAAGAAAACTTCCCTGAAGAGCTAACTTTTTGTGGCGCATTTTTCAATGGTGCCATGCAACCATAAGATAATTTTTTACATTTTTAAGCATACCCAAAACTATAATTACTCAGAAAAAAATATGTATTATAATTAGTAAGTAGCTCAGTAATACAAAAATAATGAATTTTGTATAACTCTTGTTAGGCTGTATCTCTTAAATCACTTTGAGTCTCAAACTAAATATTTTATGTGAAGTTTATATTAAAGTACATTAGTTTGTGCTATTTCTGACTTTTATAAATTTGCCCACCAGTGATATTGAGTTAAAAAATTATTTTTGAGTATCCGGTAGAAAAAAAAAAGTGTGCTAGTTTCAAGGTTCAAATTTTTTTTGAGAGTAAACCATTGTTATAGCTGTAACTTCCCCCCAAAAATTTTAGACTTTAAATAAGTTGTATTCACCCCTAAATATCGCACCCAAAATTACATTTTCAGCCATTTTGATACAAAATTTTGCCATGAAAATTAATGCTGAAGTTGTTCCTTACTATGTGCTTATCTTACTTAACATTACAAGACTCAAGAATTTGTCTTAACGAATTACCAGAGCTGAGATGATAATTATAAAGCTCTAACGGCTATAAATGCCAAGAAATAGGCTATCGAATGGTACAAAAAATGGTTATCTTGTTGAAACCATTGTTAATAAAATATTTTTTTTGTTTTGAACTTTCAACATATAGTTAACAGCATGCAAATTATAAATTTTTAAAATAGGTCGGCAACCAATTATGGATTGACCGTTATGGGATTAAGTTGATTAACAATATAAAATTTCAGAGATTGTTATATAATTGCGCGAAGCATATTGTTGTGTCGTCTTGGCATATTAATAGGAGATTGCTAGCAAGCTTATTTAAAAATTAGTTATTTTATTGATCTTAGAATAGTAGTGGCCATGGTTATTTTCGTTGAAATTGAGAGCTTAATCTTTTATTCTTACCCTGTTCTACGAAAGGAAATATGTCAACAGAGTATTGACATAAGATTTTTCTTCCTTTAGTGAGATTCCTTTTGAGGAAACAGTTTGACTGAATGCACAGAGAGTAGCAAAGGGCTTTAAGATAACTCTTCTCGACTTCCCATGGAAATTTACTCCTTATCTCTATGTAAAATCGTAATGTACACTGATTCTTTTCATATTTTTAATTATTTTATACATAACATAATTAATCCGAGCCTTTTAGTTATAGTCTTACAAATGTATAAACTTCGCGCGCGCGCACTATGTAGACACGTATTGGTTGATTATATTATTCTTCACTATTTAGTCTCAGTTATTGGTGGCTGATTGGTAGAGTTCCAAAGTATTTGGATATGCTCGCAATATTAGGTTAATTTTTTTGTATTATTTTCTAGTAATTTTGCTTTATTTTAATAATTATTGGATTTAATTATTTTGACAAATATTGTATATACTTATCTTTACTACTGTTCTTTCTTCGCGTGTTTATTGATAGCTCCTGATTGTCGAACCGAGAAAGTAAGTGTGTTCTTAAACAGTCTTGATTATAAAAATAAAATGGCATTTACTTGTTCCGACATGAAGAATTTCTAATCTACACCTATATTTTACGGCATTATGTTGTAGATAATGATTTTCATATCAGAATTACTCTCTTTTATAATACTTACTATACCTCTATATATATTAGAACGCCAATATCATATCTTCTTTATTCTCTTGTTTATTAATCATTTGTCTATAAAGTCCGTGTATGCTCCGTTCTTCCAGCAGTTCCTTCCATCGATCTTCATTTTCTTAAAGAGAAAATGCGCAAACGATAAACTAGTGAGTCTTTCTATCGATTATTTTCTATTATATACAAAATAATATACACAAGTGTTATCTTTATATTTGATTAATTTTTGTTAAATCTCTTTTCTTTCTTTTTTGTACAAATGGCAAAATAGCTTTACTCTTTCCTGAATTTTTATTTATTCTTATTATGTTTTTTTTTCAAATTTTTTTATAATATAACTGCTATTATTAATCTCTTTTTGGTTTTCTTTCGATTACAATATTTGTCTATGTCGAAACATTTTTTTGGTCCATTTCCTCCAGCATTGAATCTAATTCTTTTATATCTTTTTTAGCGTTTAATAATATTGCTGTCAATAATAGGTCATGGTTAACAGGTTATCGTCGTCTAGGGATATCATAATTCCGTTGACAGTTAATCAACTTGTTTTTGTGGCATGTTAAACAGATGATTCTCATACGCTTTACTCCACTGTTTTCGTGCTGCCCTTCACACCATTCTAGAAGGTGTAATTTCTAGCTGATAGATAGCTACCACTTTCTTCGAGATACGTCGTTAATCTACTCGTAACTACCTCGAACCATACTCCATCTCCCTATTGAGTAATACCTTCCAACAATTTGCAAGACGTATTGTTCAGATGCTCCAGATTACGGTGAGTTTTGTCGGGCGGATTGTGGAAAGCGGTCCGCTCGCCAGCACTCTCTCACACATGACCGGCGAGCGCAAGCCTAGAATGAATACACCTACTGTAGGGTACTAGTGCACCATAATCCTTGGACACATAGAGCATCAGACTATCCTTATACTATCACTTTCATGGCGCAGCGTGGATGACTCAATAATCATTCTTACCTTCTCATCAACTCACTATGCTCGTCTTCGTAAGTACATAACATCATAAGTGTCACTTTTGTTCTTCAAATATATAACTTCCATATACACTCTGCGATATTCTCTCAAACATCCAAACTCAATGATACTTGGTATCAGTGTATAATCTCACAGAGACAAAACTCTTCTTTTTTCGTAGGGGATTGGGAGGGTCGAGGCTCGGGTTGTGCTGTGGCGGCCCGAGACGGTGGGCTAAATCAACATTATGAATCTGTTCTTCTAAATATATACTTATATTTATTTAGCTTATCGAGTTTTCTTTACATAATTTTTAACAAATATAAAATTATACGGCCATTAGCTATGTCTTTATAATTGGTACTTTTATTTTACTATTTAAGTACTATTTCTTATAAATTTATTTGTTAGTTCATTCCTCTTTTCTTTCAGCTGATTAAACTAATATAGTTCTACATCATTTCTTTTCTATGCTTTTTTTCCTTTTTCTATTTTTTTTTTTTTATGCTTATTATTGTCGCGTATTATTATATTCTCTTGTTTGTTTTTTTTCTAATAAAATTCTCATCGGGCGCTTCTCTTTTCCATCTACCGATTCAGACTAGCATCTTCTTGTACATAATCAGCGGATTCGTTTCTTTAACCTTTACTAGAATTAGAGACGGCGCCTCCACAATGTTCCGCTCTGCTACGAGCCTCTAATAGCCTCTGAGGTTCATCAGTCTCTTATGTTAACTGCGTCTTTCACGCTCTCAATTCAGGGGAGCCACCTCACCCCACCCCACTCTGGACTCTTTTTTCCGTAATTGTACTGTGTATCTGATTATACTATTGCGTACGATATTCACTCTCGGTTTGCGTGCGTGAACTCGTTATTTACTCTCACTGTCGCAATTCTATTTACTGTTCCCTTTCTTACTAATAAATTATTCCTTCCCTATATTTACTCATGAATATAATCAGTAGGCGTACAATGTACTTACTCTAAAGCTATATATCTAATAGTATATATTAATATACTCACTATATATATATATATTATTATATATATATATAAGTATATCATATATATATCATATACTTATTCATGTGGCCCGAGGCGATAGGGACAACACTATTATATTCCAAGCAGAAAGTGCATGCCCTCGCTAAATAGTAGCTCTTCTACCCTACCGGTCCATACTTTCGACAATCTTTATATATACACGAATACAATTAAAACCGATCCAAGACAATAACTGACATTCTGATTCCAGACTATGAACATTGATTCTATAATATATTAAATTCTTATATCATATATTATTATTATTATTATATACTATATATATTAATAATATATATTAATATATATATACTTACTATACGTTAACTTATAATATACAATCAACAGGGAGCTTGCGTCTACAGTGCATTGACACCATTCAAACTATATTGAACATAAACGTCTATGCTGGTAAGAGAAATCGTTTTTTCTTCTCTTAATTTTCCTTGTTTATGTTTTCTTCCCCCTGGTCTCCCGTCCGTGCTCTCCCGTCTTCGCGTTCGTCCCGTTCCGGGAGGTGGCCACTTTTATGATATCGCGATTCTGCTATAAACTAAGAAGCTTTGAGGCTATTTTAAGGTCCATGGTCTATTAAATGCTATTCATTTATATGATATGAGGCAACAATCACGCTATACTCATGCAAACGCTCTGAAATCACTGTGTGGGACATAAACGGCATCTGCTTCACTATTTTCCCATTGATGACTTATTGGCCAATTTAGCTTTGTAAATGGCACTGTTGTTCCGGTATTTACAGCTACACTAACTACTGCTTTAATCACAAGCCATTGTACCCACTCCACCTTATATACCACATATTTGAGAGGGTTAACTTCTTCATCCACAGCCTATGTGGGGGAAAATCCGAGTATAAACAATAGCTGCTTATTAATCACTAACTGTAATAAACACGGGTCTGTCGCTCGAATTATACCTAGTTAAGAAGATGTCATGGCCTTGGCTAGGAAAACGCACTCAACCTGTCGTAGGGCCTCCATCGTTAGAAGGTCCTCTCGCGGGTTACAACGGCGTGCGGGGTAACGAGCGTAAGTTCTCGCCTCTGGCTTAGACGCCAGACCTATCGCGAGAAAAAGGCACGGAGGAAGTATTTCCCCCATTGAGTAGGCAAAAGCACTACTTTGAACGGCAAGATGTAGTCTGCACTTTACGTCGCAGTGGGACAAGCTATGAGTTTAAATAGGAGAATAAGCCTCACGATTTCTCCTGACCGTCCTCGCTCACAGACAAACAGTTCCCTCGAACCGTGGGCCCGTCTCGCGTTGCTAGGGCGAGCTGATAGCTCTACGTACTTGGAGGTACTAAGTGATTGTGCAAGCACTTCTTATTTATATGTATTATTATTATGTGCTATTAAGATTATAATATATAAAATTTCTCATAATTTTTCTCTTTATAGATAATTAATATTTAAATTACATAATTAGCAAAATATTTTATATTATAAATAATAATATATATATATTATAGTATTAGTATGTTTTAGATATAATTGGGTAAATCAATAATGTGTTAATGTATTTACTGATTAATTATTTTACAATGGAATTAATTAGTGATTATTATTATAATTAACAAAAAAAAATGATATATAATTATATATTTGACTATATCTAATGGACATGATATTTACCATATATTTACTCATACTAAATAAATATATATTATATCTAGGTATATGATATAATACTATAAATTTAAATACCTTCTCTTAATGATCATATTAATAACTATCGTTGTAATATAATCTCTAGACGTAGTGTACACTTCCTTTTTTTCTTACCAGTTGATTTAGTTCCTAAGTTAAGAATTCTATGATAATCATATATAGGTTATTCTTATTATATATGTTATATAATTATAGTTTATTATATACTAACTATTTTATATATAGTATATACTCTACTTTATATATACTTTATTTATATTTTATATATAATTCATAGATATATAGCCGGGGATTACTTATAGGGTATAAATGTCAGATAGAGACCTACATTAAAGGGGCTTGGATATACAATCGGCAGATGAAAGAGTGTGAGAAAGTGTGCAAGAGTAAGAGTCAAGAGTAGAGTATGACGATTATGTTATATCGGTAGAGAGAGAGAGAGAAGGAGACGAGAGTGGCCGCCGCTTCCACCACAGCCACTCACGCTCCATTTCGTTACTCGATTAGGTTTATATACTAGATAGCATTACGGAAGGATTGTTATTTTTCACGGAATTACCACTAAGTGCGATACAGAAAGGTGGTTACTGAGAGCGGATAGGAAAGAGCATACTAGCCCACCACATAGAAAATTGTTTTGTGGTTTAAATTATAGATAGAGAGATAACAATGCCCACTGGTGGAGAGGGGTAGGATACATCAATTACGGCAATACCGGTTCTATTTATCATGATTAGCTGTGCTAGGACTTACTTCTCGAGAGGAGGGTTATTCTTCAATCACATAACTCATTCGCAAAGGCCGCAGTGAAGTGAAACGACAGATTTAGCAGTAATAAAATAATTATAAATAATATAATAGATCAATAATATATAATTAGATAATAATAATAATATAATATAACATTAATAATCACTTATAATAATAATTAACTAATGATAGTTCCTCGATTTAACTTCGTAATTAATTTATCAAATAACAGTAATTTGTGTATCTGACTTCATTACTTTATTTTCAATATTTATGATTGAGGTTCGTTGCTTTTCAACCAAGTAAACCCTTTCCCATTATTACACAATAAGAAAACGAATTTTTCTTTTGACCCAAAATTTTTTTTTTAAACATTGTTTTAAGTCATTGTTTTTAATTCTCGTATTTTATTAAAGTTTATTCAGGGGTACATATTTTAACAAAAACCATGAGGCTTAAGTATAAGTGAACTCTTTTAATTTTTTCTTATCTGTTCAGATTGTGTATAAAAATAATGTGACGTAAAATTTTATATTATTGTCTATTTACAAGAGTGAGCGCTTGAGATGTGGGTTCACGTGGATTCTTATCATAAACAATATGTCTGAAAATTTATTACAATTTCTTTATTAAATTTAAGGGGCCTTTAATGTCTCTGGAAGACATTTGTCCCGCTTTAGGCAGCTTTGGACATTAGATATTATTTTGCTTTAAGTACTCTATGCTTCGTGTTATCGCTTCACAAATAATGAAGGGCCATAACAAAATTCGTTGACACTTATACGTTCCAAACATGGGTCCAGTGCTTTTCTCGAGGGACATACAATAATGATATGATGGCTCCAAATCTCGTTCGCGTCATGAGGTTTTTAAAGTGTCTTACTTCAGGACGCTTATTCTGGACGGTTATTCTCATCGCGCCTCCTTCAGACTCTGTGAGACCTCTCGCGTTTTTTTTATCAGATCTTTTCAATTATATATTACATATTTCTTAGACGGACAGGCATTTGATTATTGGGTCTTACAGCAGAAATGTGAGAACATCCGCTATGAATCTGCTATCATACAAGTAAGCGAAATATCGACATATTACAACTCCAAACTGGAACTTCCTTTGTAACGGACATACTGCGTCAATTGAATCCGACATACTAAAATTTTAAAGTGCAAAGGATCTACGGCTGGCTTGTTATAGACGCTTAATATTTACTTATTGCGCAGGTTTGTCCAAAAATCCTTTTGAATTAACACATTTCCTGTCCGCTTTTTCTTTCAGTGCACCTTTATATATTATAGCGATATATATAGAATATATTATATAATACTTATAATAAAATACTATATATTATATATACCTTAACATAATACGCTTTTATACAAAGAATATAGTGTTTAGCATTTTAATGATACTATATATTAAAATTTATATATATATATACTATTTCTATACTGCAGTGATATATTTTTGACTTTATATATTATATATATATAATATCCATCTTGTTTCCATCTCTTTATAAAACGATACTTATACCAAGGCACCATTGAAGCACCTCTATTCGCAGTAACTTTTGTCTAACTCATAATAAAGTGGGAGTTCCGTCAGAGGATTTTATATATTAGTCGTATCTGACCATATATAGTAAGTAAGTATGATCTTCAGATATATATACTTTATATATGATTACTATGCTTCATATACCGTATTATATTTAGTCTAATTATTAATAACTACTTATTTATAATTATATATATACTTATATATATATATATGGTATAGTTATTAATATTATATACTATAGAGTATATGTTAGTACATATATTCCTCTTTTACCCTAGTATCTAAATAATTATTCTACTCATCTTATATTTATTATACTATGGCATATATATGAAATAAACATTAAAATATATACTCCAAACAAAAAACATATGTATTGAAATATTATTAGTGATTATACTGGAGGCTTATAATAATGCGGCAGGAGTTTGAGGTGATCAGCTCATAATGGGTTATTGGATTACAGCCGATATACATCTATATCTCTAATTCTGAGCAGAATAACCATTTAGTATTACTATATATATATAATATATTCTATATACATATATATAATGAAAAATGTAGAAAAAGGAAGTGGTGGTTACGTGTGTGTGGGAGAAAAGAGGAATATGGATTCTTTTTCTTTTATCCTGGGTCATGCTGGTCAGTAACTGTCCTTACTCAAGTCAGTCTCCGCATCAATTCAGATTGGACGTGGATGGAAACGCTCCGCCATTTATATATATAATATTCTATATTTATTATCACTATAAATAATACATTTATATATTACTATTATATACTTATACTATATATTATATTAACGACTCGTGATATATATACTATATATATATATATAACTAGATTAGTGATATATACTTATATATATATATATATAAATAACTCGAACACACAATGATCTATATATGATATATATACTTTATATTCTATATATATTTATATACTAAGATATTAGTATATATTTTCCTTATACATATAATATATAATAGCGAGTAAATAAAAAGAACGAAATTTGAACGTTTTAATATAGTTCCCGACTAGTTTCGGTAAAGTATCGCTTCTTTCCCATTTTTCAAAGACTTACAAATATAATGATATAAATTTAAATCAAATTACTTACTTTTTACTTTTTCAATAGTTTCGATAGCACTCTAAATATATATTAAAGTTAAAAAAAAAAAATAAAACCATATAATAGATAAATTACGTTAATGATTACAAGATTCAAATCTTAATGTGGTTAAGAGTTCATTGGATTTTTTACAACTCAAATACTCACTTCAGTATTAATAAGATTGTTAAAAATTTGATTTCATTTAAGGTCGGATTTTGAAATGCCAAAATATTCAAGGATTTTTTAACACTTGAAAATCAGGTTTCTCAGTTTGGAATCTAATTTTACTTTCTTTCTCCAAAATTCCGTATCAATGTATACTTGGCCGTCTTTCCTGAAGAGACATTGGCGATTTATAAGCTGAATAGGGGGACTTAGTAAATGGTCTATAGATTCTATAATTGAGTATTCCTTTTTTTTATTGCCTCATAAACATCCTACATATTGGAAAGGGTCTTCGCCGTATTATTGTTCTTTCCTATTGTAGGGTGGCAACTCGCAGTCACCGCGCACTTTCTGTAATGATATAATTTTACTTGAAAGGAGCATTTTTTATGCGTAGCGGCGAGTTACTTAATCTTTTGTACATTCTTAGATTAAACATTTATTTAGCCACATATACACAAGTCTGGTACACTTTAATTTTGTTTTCACAGTCGAAAATTCTAAATTATTCAAATTTTAAACTACTGTAAACGTTTCTTGTTTTCTAAAACCCGTATTGTCAATATTTGCGGTTCTAGCGATGCGATATAATTTCTAAACTTGATTTTCCCCCACAGAAAAAGCTGCAACATCATACTTACAAAATATATCCTCTAGGAAGCGGTGTTAATCCATTAGGCTTGAGTATTTGTCTTTAAAATTTTGGCATGCATATGTAATTTTCCCCGAAAAGAGTTGAGTCTTTCATTTACAATTATGGATTTTTATTCTGCAGAAATAATGTTTTCAGGAAATCAAAGTTCTTTTGTGAGATTGACATA
>JABUQX010070999.1:10000-15000 GCA_015478945.1 Trachelipus rathkii
TGGAGAGAGTTAGTGAGAGTAGGGAATTAAAGAGAGTTAGTGAGAGTAGGAGATTGAAGAGAGTTAGTGAGAGTATGAGATTGGAGAGAGTTAGTGAGAGTAGGAATTAGAGAGAGTTAGTGAGAGTAGGAGATTGGAGAGAGTTAGTGAGAGTATGAGATTGTAGAGAGTTAGGGAGAGTAGGAGATTGGAGAGAGTTAGTGAGAGTAGGGAATTAAAGAGAGTTAATGAGAGTAGGAGATTGGAGAGAGTTAGTTAGAGTAGGAGACTGGAGAGACTTAGTGAGAGTAGTAGATTGGAGAGAGTTAGGGAGAGTAGGAGATTGGAGAGGGTTAGTGAGAGTAAGAGAGTTAAGAAGTGGAAAATCCTTAGACAACACTTTTTTTTTTTATCAAGGAGAACAGTATGTTCGGAACCACCCCAGATAGGTGATGCATGCTTCATACAAGAGTGAATAACGCCACTTTTCAAAGTAAGCGATTGAGGTGATTGAGAAAGAGCTCCGAATATGCCACAGAACACCCAACCTCATTCAAGCTCGTTTAGAAAGAGAAGTAAGATCTTGAGTAAAGGAAACGCCAAGAATTTTAAGAACAGACGAAGGTTTGAGTTGTGTGCTTTCGAAGGAGATATTATTGTTGTGCGAAAGGTTATGACTGGTAGATAGATGAAGAAACTGTGTTTTTGAGTCATTGAAAACTACCAAGTCTTCTTTACCCCAATTTGAAATAAGAGAAAGGTCAGAGGTCACCTGCTCCAAGGCCACCATCCTGGAACGAGTTAATTGCTTATGAGTGAGTTGAGTCCCAAATTGGAGGGAGTAACGAAGGGTAGAGTCGTCTGCATAGGAGCGGATAGGAGACGAAGCGACAGAGAGATCATTAATGAAATATAGAAAAAGAGTTGGGATAGGGCAGAACCTTGTGGAACACCACTATTAAAATGTAGCAGATTTAAAAGATGAACGGTGGTCGTTTAAAACAACTGTTATCGAACTACCGGAAAGGAAATCAGAAAAGCCCACAGAGAGTAGAATAGATACCGAAAGAGGAAAGTTTAGGTTAGGTTATGTTAGGTTAGGTTAGGTTAGGTTAGGTTAGGTTAGGTTAGGTTAGGTTAGAAATCAAAGCTTTGTGCCAGACTCTTTCGAATGCTTGCTTTTTGTCTACCACTACAGCAAAAGCTTTACCGAAATGCCGAAGGGCTGAGAACCCAGAATGAGAGAAGAGGGGAAAAGAGATTACCAGGAGAGGGGAAAGGAGATTACAGGAGAGGGGTTTCTTACTAATGTCATACAGCCAATCAGAGATTAGATTAGAAGTTAGAAGAATTAAGATCTTTTCTAGTCTTCTTGTTGGGGATAGATCCGAAAACGTAATAAAAAAACATAGGTTAAAGCGATAGGGCAACACTGCGATAGGGCGATAGTTAGAGGGTTGAGAGGGGTACCCCCTTTTTCGGCACAGGTTGAATCAGCTTACGTTACCAGCAAGAAGGGAATATCGAAGTGGATAGACAGTGGGTAGTTTAGAAATGCAGGGAGCAAGCTCAGCTCAGAAGCGCAGATTTTAAAATCAACAGGGAGGAAGCCGTCATGGCCGTATGCCTTCTTAGAGTTAATATCAGAGACAGAAAAAAACATCTTTAGAAGAAATTTCGATGGTAAGCATAAATAAGGTGGTGGAAGTGGAGGAGAAATTGCTCCTGAAACGTCAGGATTGGAGGGAGTAGAGAAGTAGAAGGAATAGAACTTAGAAGTAATAAGTTAGTCGAGAGATAATACAGGCAGACTCGTCCGATACTATTCGGTTCAGGAATTGATGTAACAAGTTAGAGACAAAGAGAAAATAATGGTAGTCTTACTATGTAAATGATAGAAAACTAGTTCGCTGAGAGTCGAATAGGCGAGAAGACACAGTCATCGGGGTAAATGTAGAAATCGTATGGATACTGCTAAGAAAACCGTGAAGAATCGTTATCACAAGATAAGATAGATACAACCGTTGAATAGGTTCGACTCGAGGTGCATGCAGTGGCAACAATTGGAAAAAGGAAAAAAGCAAAGTTAGAGTTAACCTTTTTTTTTTTTTTTTTGCAATCTGACAGAAAGGTCGTGAGGAAGAAGAATCAGAAAAATCATCATATTTTTACGGAGGGAAAATTTTTTAATGTCATGGAAAATATCTCGGTAATCACCTCGGTCTTGAGTTCTACACAATCCGAAGAACCCCTCCCATGGAAGCAGTAGCCATTTCATGAGAAATCACAGATATACGACCACCGGTCCGATCAGTTTGCAGTACCGACGTGCCAAAAAATGTTTCCTCGTCGTGGGCTGGGTCTTTCCTGAGGAAGACTTAAAGAGATATAAGAGTTCTCTGAGATAAGAAGGTGATCTGACGAATCCAAACAAGGAAGGAGTTTAATCAAATAAGGAGAAGAACTGAAAGTTATGAAAGGTCTAAAATGTTTGGTCATCTCCAAGACAATAAGGGATATGAGTAGCAAGCTGAGCCAACTACTCGAGGTCATTCTGGACAGAGAAATGACAGGCAGGTTCACCAGCTGTATCATGAAAACTAGAGGAAAGCTACTGGCGTTGGTGAACATTGGAATCTCCCAATTTGATTATTTCTCAGAAAGTAAAAGAGATGATGTGTTCTATTTTTTAGTTTAGATAATCAGAGAATTTAGGATAATCAGTAGAGTTAGGTTATAAACAGGCGGAACAGATAAATTTAATTGTGGATTGACATGAGAGCTTAAGCCTAACAGTAAAAAATTCAGAATACTTAAAATTAAAAACACCAGAACAGATTACATCGCTGCATACATATTACAAACATCCACATTTGGTTGAAAATTGGGGCATAGAGACAAAAGAAGGGAACAGAATAGGCGTTGCTGTCAGACTACTCAAGCACCTAAAAGCAAATCTAGAAGAAGACTGGTGGTGGTGTCTGACAAGGTGGTGAAAATTGGTAAAATGGCTGCGATGGTTGCAGAAATTAATGAAGAAAGATGACCGTACACCAGAAACAGACCCGCAATTCTGTAACTTTGCTACTAACTCCACCACTGTAGTGCGTCAACTCCAAAGTGATGTAGGTTGGATGAGAGAATATCTTTGTAAGCAGCCCCTCTTGGCCTCTCCTAGGCCAATTGTGTCGTCGCCATTACAAATTTTTTGAGAGTAGTCTTGTGAAATAAATATATATACTATATATATATATATAGTTATATATATATATATATATATATATATATATAATATATTAATATATTATATATATATATATATATATATATATATATATATTTTATAGTATACTATATATATATTATATAAATATATATATATAGTATTATATATAATATATATATACTATATATATATATATATATATATATATATATATATATATATATATATATATATATATATATATATATATATATATATTATATATATATATATATAATATATATATATATATATATAGAGAGAGAGAGAGAGAGAGAGAGAGAGAGAGGAGAGAGAGAGAGAGAGAGAGAGAGAGAGAGAGAGAGAGAGAGAGCTGTCTTTGTGGAACAATTCCACATGTTTTATTTCATAAATTTAATTTCGAAACAAGCAATTTAACTTTGTTTAATATGTTTCATAGCCATAGATAGTTTTCTATTTTTATGACTCGAGTTTGTCTCATAGAATTGTAGTTTATTGTTCAACAAAAAACTTAATTTTATGATTATTTAAATTATATTTTATTATATGCACATTTAGAGTCTTAAATTTTCGTATTAAATCTTTTTGTTGTTTTAACCATTTTTAATACCAATTTTAATTAGGCAACCAAATCAAGGTTGGTTGAGCACCGGAATTTTTAGCACCGCACCGCACCGCATCGCACCAAAGTAGGCGCACTACGCACCGCATCGCACCAAAGTAGGCGCACTACGCACCGCACCGCACCGTACCGCACCGCACCGCACCGCACCAAATCGCACCTCTATGTTCCAATGCGCACCGCACTTCGAACAGTACCGTTACACGCACCACTACAAACCATGACATTATTAAGATTGTATAACGCACAGCACTAAAATGAGCTCATCACGTATCACACCGCACCGCACCGCACCGCACCGCACCTGGTGCGTCGGCCCAACCTACAACTTATATTATTTTTTTTCGTGTAGTTTTGCATTGAGTTCACCGCCAAAAAAAATAATTAAAGGCCATTCAATTTAATTTAAAAATTAAATTGATTTCTGATTTTATTAATTGAAAGATTATATTCTTGTAATAATTCTTAAGTCAAAATTTCCTTTCAAATATTCTGTTAAATAAGCAATTCTGTTACTTTCTTAATTAATAAGTTAAATAATTAATTCTGATAAATAATAAATTAATTATGTTTATATATATATATATATATATATATATATATAATATTATATATATATAATATATTATATATTATATTTTATATGTATATATATATATATATATATATATATATATATATATATATATATATATATATATATATATATATATATATATATATATATATTATATATATATATATATATATATATATATATATATTTAGCGAACCTTATTTTTACAATAAATAAAAATATATATCTCTAAACATTATTTTTTATCCCTTTTTATGAATAAAATTGTAATGGCGAGCCTTTATTTTATTTCATTTTTTTATTACATTTTTTTATTTCAACTTTTCTGCAATCATCGTTCTCATCATTAGAAATGTAAACATATTGGATCGTTGATAGGAATTTTCTCTATCAAAATATTTTGAACGTTTCATGAAATTTGTAATATAAAAACTGCAATTGGAAGAATTCGTTCTTACTATTGATAAATGGCTTTATCCTGGATATATATTTTTGCTAACAATATTCTCAGATAGAGGTCCTCTTAGGTATTCTGAAATATATAAGGTTCCACTGTGGGTTATTTAATGCCAGTA